>SJYC01059387.1:0-18538 GCA_006408675.1 Madoqua kirkii
CAGGAGACATCTTTCAGAGCCTTAACTGAGCACAGTGCATGTGTTCCAATATAATTTTGTAAATTTGGAGTCATCAGAGAATATATTATGAAAAAAATACCTCTAGAAGGTCAGTGAAGAGTATGACTTGGCTTTTTGATAAATCTGTTAAGCCTGTGGTTCTTTTTGTTGAATGCCAGCTCTCCACATGCCACCAACACAACTCAGTCTGTTGAAAAGACAAAGCGGAGTTTCTTATTTGTGCAGCAGGAAAGAAAAATATCTTGACAGCTTGGGTGTTGTCAAAGAGGGGGAATTTGCTGAGAGTTGGAAGTTTGGTCTAAGGCAGATCTAGGTCTTTCAATGTGGGGTTCTTGATTAGGTGGGGCAAGGATCTTGGTGGTACTGTTTTGGATTTGAGGAAACAGCAAGTCAAAGATCTTTGATCCAAGTGCTCCAAAGAATTTTAGGGCATAAACAGTCTATTGATAACTGATTTCTATAGAAGAGTTGATGGATATTTCAGAAAGTTCCTTTAAAGTACAGTCAAATTATTTACCTTGGCAAGAGTCTGCTGGAATAGTAAAGTCCTAATAACCATGACAATGAAATAGTAAATTCATGCTAATGTAGACAGTAAGCTATCTGTAGGATAGATAGCTTTGGATCTCACTTGTAAGCCAGTGCAGTGCTCAGTTGTGTCTCTGTGACTCTTTTGTGACCCCAGAGACTGTAACCCACCCGGCTCCTCTGTCCATGAGATTCTCCATTCAAAAATACTGGAGTGGAGTGCCATTCCCTTCTCCAGGGAATCTTTTTGACACAAAGATCGAACCCATATCTCTTGTATCTCCTACAGTGGCAGGTGAATTCTTTACCACTGCACCACCTGGGAAGCCCAACTTGTAAGCCAGGGAAGAGATAACTGATGGCAGAGAAACAAAAAGACAGGGAAAGTCTTCCCTAAACATTTATCTTGGAGTCTGGATTTTTGCTTAGGCATGTGCACTAGCAAAGAAAGCCTGCTGTTCATGAAAATGGGCTTCATGAGTGAGATGTGATCTGTTGACAAGTTGCTGGGTGCTAACCCAGGGGGCTTGTCCCATGCCTATGGTACCCTGGCTTTCTGTCCTTGCTCATAACTGGCACCAGGCTGGCTCCAATAGTGATGCAGTGAATTTCTATCTTCACTTGTTGCTGTATCACAGCTTTCTGTTGTCATTTATCCTCCTAGAGGATGTTTATTAAGGTGGAAGAAGGAAACTCTAGCTCACCAGGCTCCTCTATCCGTGAAGTTTTCCAGGTGAGAATATTGAAGTGGTTAGTCATTCCAGTCTCCTGGGGATCTTCCTGACCCAGGGGTCAGACCCACTTTTGCACTGCAGGCAGATTCTTTACCATCTGAGCCACTAGGGAAGCCCTTACTAATGCAGAGACCCACCCAGTGACAATGTTTCAGGATCTCAGGAAACTTTGCCATTTCATTAGGTCAGAGAACTGCAGTGCTTCCCCCATTTCATGCTCAGTGTATGTGAGAATTCTTCTTTTAAGCATGTTGCAGAATCTCACCTGAAAAATCTGAAATTGAATTTTCTCCTCTTCTGTCCAGACAATGTGGTCCCAGACACTGTTTTGGTGCCCTCCATGGTGAAATGGGAGGCTAGGCCCTTGTTATATGGGGTGATGCAAATTTCAGGAACAGATAACTTTATGTCTCTCAGCTAGCTCTCTGCAAGCCCCTTGCCTGTCTCTTATACACATCTCCTTGTATTGAGGTGGTTATAGCCCCCGGTGCCATAATTTCCCCAGGAAGAATTCTGTTGCTTCCACCTGGGTTTTGGAAGCTTTTCTGGAGGAGATGATGCCGAGGCCAATTTTAAAGGGAAGTAAGACTGGAGAAGCAGGGAGGAAGGTGGAGTGGGAGGGCCAGATATGGAAGAGGGGAGGGGTGGGGTAGAATGGAGCTAGTAATAGAGGTGGGATGGGGGCAGAGGAGGAAGAGTGGAGCAGAGGGGAGGGAGGCAGGTGAGGTGTGGGCCGGGAGGGAGGGGGATGGTGGAGCAGGTGTTTTTCTAGTACAGAGCAGGTGCTGAGATATTGAAGCAACATGATTGGGCCTGAACATATGTTCCATTTGTAAGAAAAGAGATGAACTGATCCTGGTCCCAAGGGGTGTTTGATGGTGTTGGGCAGACAAGGTGAATACATGAAATGGTACTGTGCAGCCTGGTTGAAGGAGATGCTGAATTTTGCAGCTCTGGTTGTAAATTGTTTATCAGCAGAATCTGAGTAGCCAGCCTGTTGCATAACTTCAACCTGGTCTCTGGTCCTTAGTCGTCCATTAAATGTTTATGAGCACCTCTGAGGTTCTGGATAGAGTAGATTCTGCCAATACGATGGTAAAAACTTAAGGACAAAGCCTGTTCTAGGGCCTCGTAGCTATTAAGAGACAAAGGTGAGCTTCTATAATACCAAGAAGTGACGAGTTTTTCCAGGAACAGGAAACAAATCTGAGTGGGGCACAAAGGAGCAGGCTGACATTTTCTGTGGGGCTTTGTTACTGCAGGTGTCATTTTAATTTTCTTAATTGTTCAAATATTTCCTTCATACTCGACTGTCATCTTTGCTGAAGCTTGCCTCCCACTTTCTTATTTATGGAGATCCTCAGCTGCTGGTATGACTGCAGTTCAGGCTCGCAGTTATCTCAAAAGGCTTGTATTAAAATAATTAACTGAATAGTGTCCTAGCTTCTCTGGTGGCGCAGGCAGTAAGGAGTCTGCTTGCAAAGCAGGAGATGTGGGTTTGATCTCTGGGTCAGAAAGATCCCCTGCAGAAGGGAACGGCAACCCACTCCAGTATTCTTGCCTGGGAAATCCTATGGACAGAGAAGCCTAGCAGGATACAGTCCATGGGGTCGCAAAGAGTCGACTACAAGCTGAGCATCTAACGCTTGCACTTTCAGCCTGCAAGCTGCTTGAGGACAGGAGACATCTTTCAGAGCCTTAACTGAGCACAGTGCATGTGTTCCAATATAATTTTGTAAATTTGGAGTCATCAGAGAATATATTATGAAAAAAATACCTCTAGAAGGTCAGTGAAGAGTATGACTTGGCTTTTTGATAAATCTGTTAAGCCTGTGGTTCTTTTTGTTGAATGCCAGCTCTCCACATGCCACCAACACAACTCAGTCTGTTGAAAAGACAAAGCGGAGTTTCTTATTTGTGCAGCAGGAAAGAAAAATATCTTGACAGCTTGGGTGTTGTCAAAGAGGGGGAATTTGCTGAGAGTTGGAAGTTTGGTCTAAGGCAGATCTAGGTCTTTCAATGTGGGGTTCTTGATTAGGTGGGGCAAGGATCTTGGTGGTACTGTTTTGGATTTGAGGAAACAGCAAGTCAAAGATCTTTGATCCAAGTGCTCCAAAGAATTTTAGGGCATAAACAGTCTATTGATAACTGATTTCTATAGAAGAGTTGATGGATATTTCAGAAAGTTCCTTTAAAGTACAGTCAAATTATTTACCTTGGCAAGAGTCTGCTGGAATAGTAAAGTCCTAATAACCATGACAATGAAATAGTAAATTCATGCTAATGTAGACAGTAAGCTATCTGTAGGATAGATAGCTTTGGATCTCACTTGTAAGCCAGTGCAGTGCTCAGTTGTGTCTCTGTGACTCTTTTGTGACCCCAGAGACTGTAACCCACCCGGCTCCTCTGTCCATGAGATTCTCCATTCAAAAATACTGGAGTGGAGTGCCATTCCCTTCTCCAGGGAATCTTTTTGACACAAAGATCGAACCCATATCTCTTGTATCTCCTACAGTGGCAGGTGAATTCTTTACCACTGCACCACCTGGGAAGCCCAACTTGTAAGCCAGGGAAGAGATAACTGATGGCAGAGAAACAAAAAGACAGGGAAAGTCTTCCCTAAACATTTATCTTGGAGTCTGGATTTTTGCTTAGGCATGTGCACTAGCAAAGAAAGCCTGCTGTTCATGAAAATGGGCTTCATGAGTGAGATGTGATCTGTTGACAAGTTGCTGGGTGCTAACCCAGGGGGCTTGTCCCATGCCTATGGTACCCTGGCTTTCTGTCCTTGCTCATAACTGGCACCAGGCTGGCTCCAATAGTGATGCAGTGAATTTCTATCTTCACTTGTTGCTGTATCACAGCTTTCTGTTGTCATTTATCCTCCTAGAGGATGTTTATTAAGGTGGAAGAAGGAAACTCTAGCTCACCAGGCTCCTCTATCCGTGAAGTTTTCCAGGTGAGAATATTGAAGTGGTTAGTCATTCCAGTCTCCTGGGGATCTTCCTGACCCAGGGGTCAGACCCACTTTTGCACTGCAGGCAGATTCTTTACCATCTGAGCCACTAGGGAAGCCCTTACTAATGCAGAGACCCACCCAGTGACAATGTTTCAGGATCTCAGGAAACTTTGCCATTTCATTAGGTCAGAGAACTGCAGTGCTTCCCCCATTTCATGCTCAGTGTATGTGAGAATTCTTCTTTTAAGCATGTTGCAGAATCTCACCTGAAAAATCTGAAATTGAATTTTCTCCTCTTCTGTCCAGACAATGTGGTCCCAGACACTGTTTTGGTGCCCTCCATGGTGAAATGGGAGGCTAGGCCCTTGTTATATGGGGTGATGCAAATTTCAGGAACAGATAACTTTATGTCTCTCAGCTAGCTCTCTGCAAGCCCCTTGCAGACTGTTTGCAAGCAGCAGCTTTTCGAATACCACCGCAGATGGTATTAAACCCTCTGCTTGCGGTCCTAGTTAAGCACTGAGTAGTAAGAGCCAGCGACTGAGCGACTTCACTTTGACTTTTCACTTTCCTGCATTGGAGAAGGAAATGGCAACCCGCTCCAGTGGTCTTGCCTGGAGAATCCCAGGGACAGGGGAGCCTGATGGGCTGCCATCTATGGGGTCGCACAGGGTCGGACATGACTGAAGCAACTTAGCAGCAGCAGCAGCAGCAGCAGTCAAAATAAGCAGCTGAGTTTCTGAGTTGGGTGGGCAGTGACTGTAGCCAAAGCTGTCACTCACATATGCAGGGTTCCTGCAAACCTCCTTCCCCGTCAACAGAAGTGTGGCCCCTGCGCTCCCTTTCTTAATGGAGCTGTTTGAATGTCCATTTGGTCCATTATCTTGGGCTCAAGGACTTTTCATCAGCCCTTCTTGGTTATTTTTCCATTTCAAAAACATACCACTTCACTCCTCCTCATCTTTGTTTCTCAGTGGCACCGAAAGCAAGTGTGGTTTTAATGAAGTGCTGATGCTTCTTTTTTTTTTTAAGTGTTTTTCAGCAGGCCTGGATAATTGGCATTCATTATCATTTTTCCGTCTGTTTTCTGCCTGGAATATAAAGGAACCTTGGAGTTCTTTTCTCTCTTCTCCCAGAGGCCCAGTGTGGTCTCACTTCTTTCCCTCTACCCCAATATCCCTTCCCTCTCTTCTTTCCCTAAAACTTCCAGCATCCCCTGATATAATCCTATTGAGGCCCTTCAGAATCTTTAGGGGGAAGTGGCTGGGCTGACTCAGATAGCTGGAAAAGAAAGAAGGCCCAGGCTGACAAACTCTATGGCAGAACTTGGTCTGTGAACCTGTAGCTGGTGGCTGCAGCAGCTCAGAACTGTGAGGGCTCCCCTTGCCCTTCGTCTGTTTCAGTATTCTCGTCGTGGGCCAGGCCCTAGAGTGGTTAAGGAAGCCTGATGGGGCCCCTCTGGCTGAGATTGCAGGAATGTGCTGGAATCAAAGCTATCAGACCAGTATCTGGATGGCACTCCTTTTTTTTTTTTTTTTTATTTCTCTGCACTGGGTCTTGGCTGTGGCATGCAGGGTCTAGTTCCCTGACCAGGGATCAAACCTGGCCCCCTAGACTGGGAGTGCAGAGTCTTAGCCACTGGATTACTAGGAAAGTCCCCAGATGGAGCTGTTTAATCCCTGGGTTGTAACCACCCCTACTAAAACCTCTGCCTCTGATCAACATTGGTTTTTTGCTCTCATTCTCTCATGGTGTGTTTCACAAAATTCTAAAGTAAATGGAGGTCATCTTGCAGGCACCCACTTTGTAACTGGCATTTGGTCATAAAAACGCAGCAGTGAGGCTTTTACATTTTTTTAATATGTTGACCTTTACACGTCTGTTTTCCTTACCTGCATGCTATAAGCACCTGTGCCTGGGTTTTGTGAAAGTTCAGCAGGAAAGCGTGTGTAGAGAAGCTGGCAT
The DNA here is from genome assembly GCA_006408675.1 of Madoqua kirkii. NCBI lineage: Eukaryota > Metazoa > Chordata > Mammalia > Artiodactyla > Bovidae > Madoqua > Madoqua kirkii. The sequence continues at coordinate 6,208 of SJYC01059387.1, forward strand.
AGTGCCACACACCTGGCAGCCTCTCCAAAGCTGTTTCCTCTTTCCTCCTGGCTTCCTTGGCCTACACCCTCTGGCCCCAGCCAGTCTGCAGAGTGCAAGTAGGTGTCTGGGGAATAGATGGCAAATTGAGAGTCTCACTGAAGAGACAAGAAAAAGTGCGTTGTGTTTGAACTTCTTCCCTCTCTCTGGCTGGCAGCCAGCTGAGCCAACTAAGATCAATAACAGTCAACCATTCCCTTTTAATTGGGATCTCCGATTCAGTGCCTTCAAACAGCTCCAGCAGACGGCAGGATTTTATTTTTAGTTTGCTTATAAAATACTCTGGAACCACTTGGTGAAGGGTGTCTAGGTTTTCCTTAACAAGCTGACTCTGTTTGACAGAGGTGCCTGGTTTTCTCTGATTTCCTGCCTAGATTCCAGCCTTTTCCAGCGCTTGAAGGTAAAGGCCAAAGGAAAAGGGCTGGTGAGACCATGAGCTGTCCCAGGAAGCTTCAACAGAGAAGCTGAGGGCTGAGACAGGGGACCAAGAGGCCGCTTCTCAGAGTAGGGCTGCGGAAGCATAGGGGACAGGCTGAGAGCAGACTGCCACTGTGGGGGGGTGTGTCGTGTGTGTGTCGTGTGTGTGCGTGTGTGTGTCTGAGCGTGTGCGTGTGTGCTAAGTCGTTTCAGTCGTGTCTAACTCTTTGCGAATCCATGGGGCCATAGCCTGCCAGTCTCCTCTGTCTATGGAGTTCTCCAGGCAAGAATACTACAGTGGGTTGTCATGCCCTCGTCCAAGGGATCTTCCCAACCTGGGCACTGAACTCCTGTCTCTTACATCTCCTGCATTGGCAGGCGGGCTCTTTACCTCCAGCCCTACCTGGGAAGTCCATATGTTGAATGGGAGGACTCAAATGTCTGGAGGTAAGACGCTCCCTAATTTGTTATTTTGTAATCTAATTTTTAATTTTATATTGGATTATAGCTGATTTACAATGTTGTGTTAGTTTCAGGTGTAGAGCAAGGTGATTTATATATATCTCCATTCTTTTTCAGATTCTTTTCCCATTTAGGTTATTACAGAACACTGAATAGAGTTCCCTGTGCTGTACAGTAGATCCTTGTTGATGATCTATTTTATATATTATAGTGTATATACATTAATTCCAAACTCCTAATTTGTCCTTCCTTACCATGTTTCCCCCTTGTGTAACAAGTTTGTTTTCAAAGTCTGTGACTCTGTTTTGTAAATACGTTCATTTGTATCTATTTTTTTGTTTTAGACTCTACATGTAAGTGGTGTCATATAAATTTTTCTTTCTGTCTTAGTATGAAAATCTCTAGCTTCATCCATGTTACTGCAAATGACATTTTATTCTTTTTTATGGCCAAGTACTATTTCATTGTGTGTGTGTGTGTGTGTGTGTGTGTAATGTGTATACACCACACCTTCTTTACTCATTCATCTGTCGATGGACATTTAGATTGTTTCCATGTCTTGGTTATTGTGAACAGTGCTGCTGTGAATGCTGGACGCTCCCTAATTATGGAGAGAAGCCAGGCTGCCTAAATTCAGGGCCTGATCAGCTCTGGCATTGGCTGGGTTCTTATCTGCCTCTGGACCTTTGCTCTTGATGTTCCATCTTTGTGGCATGCTTTGCCCTTTGATATTCAAAGGCTCCCACATCCTATCTTTCTGGCCTCTGATACCTTCTTACCACCACCCTCCCTTTATTGTCTGTCCCTACTCAGCTTTATTTTTTTCCACATGGCCCATGGCTAGTTGGCATTATATTGCATAGCTATTTGTTTATAATGTGTCTCCTTCCATTAAATATCTGTAAGCTCCTCGAGGACAGGAACCTTGTCCATTTTGCTCACTTCCCTATTCTCAGCCCTGGCACATATTCCCTAGAATATTATGAATGTTTGTTGAATGAATAAATGAGTACTACCTGGGACAACAAGTAGCAAGGTGAGAGGTTATTATATGACATGGGTTTGACAGCAAATGAGGAGGAAAGCTATTAGATTAACTTTCAGTTAGTATATTCTTTCCTGCCCCTCCCCCCACTCTACTTGCAGTGGTTAGATTGTCTTCCTTAGGATTTACCTTTGACTGTTAATAAGTGTTTATCAGCTTTTAATGTTACCCTTTTACTCCCAGCTCTGAAAGATAATGAATATGTAGCTTCTTCTTCCTTCCTCCTCTGTGAGTTATATCAGATTTACCCTGCCAGGGATTGCATTGATAGATTTACATTTACAACCCAGTTTTAAATCATAAATCCCAACTGGTTTTACTCTTACTTCTACGTTTAAGTAAGTTTGCAGTTCTTTCCTGAGTTTTCCAGGTGACTCAGTGGTAAAGACTCTGCCTGCCAATGCAGGAGACCCGGGAGACTTGAGTTCCATCCCTAGGCCTGAAAGAGCCCCTGGAGGAGAAAATGGCAACCCACTCCAGTATTCTTGTCTGGAAAATTCCACAGACAGAGGAGCCAGGTGGGCTACAGTTCATAGGGTTGCAAAGAGTTGGACACAAGTAAGCATGCATGCCATGTTCTTTCCTAGGCCTTTGTTATTGTTTTCCATTCATTTCTTGGGAGGCTGCAAAGCACCTCCTCTGATAGTTTCTTCAGGATAGGCTCATGGAAGCAAAATGCCTTAAATTCTTGCATGTTCAAAAATTTTGGTTTTTACCACTACAATGAATGATAGTTTTCTGGGTATAAAACTCTTGAGTGACAATTTGTTTCCTGTGGACTAACTGCAAAGGTATCCTCCTACTGTCTTCTAATAGAAAATGATGCAGTGTTAATGTTTGAGGTCAGTTTCATTTTACCTCCATCATATGTGAGAGGTACCTGGCTGCCCAAAGATTCTTTGTGTTTGAAGTCTTACGAATATATCAGATCATGTTTTTCAACTTTTTCCTGTATACTCTATGACCTTCAATATATCTAAGTCTTCTATTTCTAGGATGATTTATTGAATGATATCTTCAAATATTCTTTTATGTCCTTTGCCAGTCTTCTTCTCTGTCATTTCCTCTTAAATCCCTTTAAACTCTTCATTTATTTCCTTACTAAGTGTCTGACTTACTTTTTTCTTTTTTTCCTTCATTCTTCCCATCATTGTCCTTTCCTTTCTATTCTGTTTTGTATACTTAGGAATGTCTTGTTTCCCTTGTTCTGTTTTCAATTTTGTCTGTATTTCTATAATGGTTTTCTTTTCTTTTTTTAATTTCACTTCTTTCCAGATTCCTGCCAGCTTATTATGCTTCAAATTCTTGTTTACAACATTTCCCATGAACTCTTATGTATCTGCTTGATTGTGTATATGTGTTTGCTTCATTATATTTTTAAAAATTCATGGCAAAATACTTAGTCATGTTTTTTTTTGTATCTGCTCCCTGGCAGATTGGAGTGGGAAATGGCCACCCACCCTAGTATTCTTGCCTGAAAAATGCCATGGACACAGGAACCTCGCAGGCTACAGTCTATGGGATCACAAAACGTCAGACACAACTGAGCACACTTGCAGATGCATGGCAGGTGCAAAAAATGGTCTTTTGCTATTATTTTTCTTGTTCCTTTCCTTATTTTCCTTGTAATATTTTTATAGAGCCTGCACTCGTCTTTTTTTTGATTACTTAGTTTTGAATCAGGTAAACATTTTCCCCCAGACCAGCTATTTATAAAATTTGTAGGAGGTTTGTTAAAGAAGCAATTGATGTTCAAGGAGGAATTTTACTTCATTCTAGGGTTTTGTGTTGTGAAAGCTCCACTGAGCTTTCTCTTCTGTCTAGCCAATGAAGACCAGCGAGTCTGTTCACAGTGCCAATTCTCTCTCCTCTCATCGTGTGGAATGACTGCTTTTTGCATACAATGACATGTCTGTGTGGCTCCTTATTCCACCTAGTGTCATCTGCTTCTAGAAACAAAAGTTGATCCAGAAAGGTTCAAGCTGACAGCATCCTGCAACCTGTTTCCATTGTGTTGTTCATGAGGGACTGTAATTCTGTACCTCCCAGGGTGCTCCTCCTCTTCGCGGGTATCTTTTGTGCTCCCTCTGAGACGGCAGCATAGGGGTACCATCTCCCTGCTCCAGCCCTCCATTCTTTTATGTTCATAGTTCCATGTTTCCAGGGCTCATCAAAGGTGGAATTTGTGTTTGGGTCCTGGTTCAGGGTTATTGTTGAAAAGGAAAGAATGGATGCTAACTGTGCACCACGTTCAAAGGGGATGACCTCAGCCCTTTTTGAGCAATCTCTCTCTCTGTTAATATAAAGGGTCTGTTTTCCCACACTCTTGTTCCCCAGGAAGCTACTGTTTTCTTCTCCCTTTCTAGCCCTCTCTGGGTTTGAGTGAGATCAGATTCTTTGTTTGCAGACTGTTTTATCCTGACCTGTCTCTGAATCCCCACTGTGCTGATAGTCCATAGTGGGCATATCATCTACTGCCTTGTATTGCACTATCTTTTTATATGTGTATATACTTTGTTAACTAAGTTGTCAACATCTGAGGGCATAATATGGGGCATGAATGTTCTACGCCCTTTGAAGTACTACTAGCACATGATAGATGCAACATTGTGTTTATGGATTACTCCCTTATTGTCATGGTTGCTATGGTATTTGAAATACTTTCATTGAAGTGAGTGAAGTCACTCAGTCGTGTCCGACTCTTTGTGGCCCCATGGACTGTAGCAGCCTACCATGCTCCTCTGTCCATGGGATTTTCCAGGCAAGAGTACTGGAGTGGGTTGCCATTTCCTTCTCCAGAGGATCTTCCCAACCCAGGGATTGAACCCAGGTCTTCCTTGTGCCTCATGAATTCTGAGTTTGTGTGTTTTGTTCCTGGATTGCCCTCTTACTGAATTAGATAGCCCTGTATTTGGCATGTGTTATATATGCTATATACACATTCATGAAGATTTTATGAACGTGAAGATTTTACAAACACTGCCACTGTTAAAAAACTATGAGTAGGTATTCTCCTTGGTTTAGATGATACTCGTCAGGAATAACTTTAGCTGTTGGTGTCTCAGGGAGTAGGTAGGCTAGTGCTCCTTTTAAAGCCGTGCTCCCTAGGCGTTTGTCATCATGTGATGATGTTCCTGCAGACTTCATCCTATAAACAATAGTCACATTCCAGAGGGTCAGACCTATGAGTGAAAGGGTCACCAGGCCAGTGATTCTCACAGGGGCTCTGAACTCTCCGTAAGTAGAGGCATTTCAAAATCCAGGATTATAAATTAATAGTTTGAAAATCAAACAGAAGTCCTCCATGTGCTAAAACCTCCAAGGAATATGTCTCCCCATATCCACCCCTATTCTCAGATTTAGTGCAATGCCTGTGCTTTTTCTTAGGAAGCAGGCACAGGGAAGGATGGGACTTGTTCAAAGTGATATATTTCTTGGGCAATTTCTCCCGACCTCCTTTGCTACTCTTGCCCTTCATATGATAATTCAGAAGCCACAAATGGACACTTCCTCTGGATTTGATGTGTCTGAAGGTCAGCTCTTGCTGAAGTAAGGCATGGTGCCTGGGCTGGGCTGAGTGGAAGGACAAAACACTATTTTAGGAAAAAATATGAGTCATTGGAGCAGATTGGAAAATGTGCATTTGACACCAATCAATGAGCCTGTGCTCAAGCTGAGATGTTCAGATATGATAAAAAGCTAGAGAAGCTAAAATGGTAATTTAAACCAGAGTAACCTCTTTGACCTCAACCAGTTGGAGACTCAGTGGAATAAACCATTGCTTCTTCAAATGAGAAAAAAAAGGAAGAGAAGGTTAATTTACAATTTCTTGAGAAGAATGCCTAAAACATGATGGATTTGAAAACACAGTTCAAATTCTCTTTCTCTTTTTTTCCCTTACTTTCAATGTCTCTAATGCTGAAATAATAATCTTTTAAATTTCATTTCATATCTATAAGGCAACTATTACTGTAACCCCAGGTGGGAAAGAATGCATAACTGCAGAGTAGTACAGCAGATCTGAACTGGGGCTTGCTCTGAGTTAAGATTTTGGGTAGGTAGGTGAGCAAAGCCAAAGCAGGCTGCCATGGACATCCTGGGACTCATTAGCGTAGCCAAGTCTAGCTGATGGGGAAGTCGACAGAAGCGAGGGATGGAGCATATGAGACCATGGGCTTTGGGGACGAGAAGTGAGATGTACAAGAAACAGAATGAGTGCTGATCCTGCCAACACAGATCCCAAACCACACGACTCCTTTGATGACTCCTGCCTTGGAATGATGATGTAGGACCCTTGTGGGCAGTATTCTCATTGTATAGATGAAGAAAATGAGATGCTAATGAATGAAGTGGCTTGCTTGTACTTCAAAAGTACCTCTGAGAGAGCCTTACATAAAGCCCTTAACTCTGGGCTCTCTCCCTACAATGCTTCCATAGTACATCACTGCATTCTCGCTTTCTCTGTGTTCTCACCAGCAGACACTTCCTAAGTACTTGCTAAATGCCTAGCATCCTGCTGGAGGTACTGCTATAAAAAGTTGTTACATGAATTCCAGCCTAAGAGGAGCTTATTTTAACATATTATGGGGTACATTTTCAGCTTTGAAAGTGACATGTCACATTTCAGCAGATTTGGAAAATAGAAAGAATAAGAAACATTTAAAATAATCACAGCCTGTGAACCCTACTGTTACAGTCATTTGGATCTATGTCCTTCTGGTCATTTTCCTTATACATTTAGCTTTTTAAAAAAATCTAATGAAAATTTTATTACACCTTCAATTTTATTTCTTGCTGTTTTTACATAGCTCTTTGTTTAATTCCCCCCATAACTACTTTTGTGGCAGTAAAATATTTGCAAAGAGCTTAATCACAAGCAATTACTAACCGTAATATTAAAGTGTCTTATTGTATTAATTCAAGAAATGCCCATTAAGTGCCTTGTGCCCAAGCTCTCCATTGTCCTGGTTATACTTACCTTGACATGGGTCCAGGGATTGGGACGGCCTGAGCCGTATTGGTGGGAGCCCTGCACATGTAGCGGGACTCTGGGATTTTTTCCCAGCACTTCCTCTGTTAGTGGGCCACCTATAGTACAAACTACATTCCGGCTGGCTGGGGACAAGTTCCAGGCAGTAAGATCATCATAGGTTCATCCCCCATTTCTTTTTCTAATTCTTCCTCATGACTCTCTTAATCATCTACTCATCCCTTTGGGAAGGGACTTGCATCCCACACATGAGGATGGCCAATGCTGTCCATGGGGTCACAGAGAGTCAGACATAACTGAGCGACTTCACTTTCACTTTTCACTTTCACGCACTGGAGAAGGAAATGGCAACCTCCTCCAGTGTTCTTGCCTGGAGAATCCCAGGGACGGGGGAGCCTGGTGGGCTGCCGTCTATGGGGTTGCACAGAGTTGGACACAACTGAAGTGACTTAGCAGCAGCAGCAAACACATTCTGACACTGGACAGGTGAGCTGAACAACAGTTTATGGTCACGTGCACTCACTGCCTTGGGGAAGAGGACATTGCACTGCACTCAGGGCCACACGGGGGCTACCCTCAGGAGCAGAGGGACTAGCCTGGGGCTGTGGAAGGCAGTCTTCATATTAGCGGAGAGTGGGGTGGCCCCTGGTTCCTACAGGAAGGTGTGACTGGATGGCTCAAAGCTGAAACCTAGACTCAGCAATGAACAGGAACTGCACTGGTCTGTTTGATAAAGAGGACTCTTTGGTAAGAGAATACATCTAATACTGAGCCTAAATTTTAAATTTCACATCTTAGTGACAAAAACTGCTTCCCCTCTCTCCTGGCCCCTCTGTTTTCTCCAACATTTTTCTGTTTGTTGTTTCAGTACTCTTCTGCTTTTGGCTCATCTTTTAAGAGGCTGATGATATGGTGGTTAATAGACTCTAAGACAGACACCGTATGCTCAGGTTCAGGCTTGGCCATACCAGCTAAGCTGCATTAAGCAGATCACTTCCCCTCTCTGTGCCTTGGTTTTCTACTTTGTAAAATGGAGATGGTTGTAGTAAGACTACTTACCTTAGAAGGTTGTCGTAAGGAGTAAAAGTTAATATATGTAGAGCTTTTAGAACAATGCCTGATGTGTGCTGTGTTAATACTAATGATATTCTTATCTTTACTTGGATTCAGTTTATAAGTGTAGCTGTATTAAGGGAATAATCATAATAATATTCTGTTCTTTTCAACTTTTTCTCCATACTTTGTCTCCAGGGCTATAGTTAATTATAGTCATTTATTTGGAAATTCATCTGTTTATCTGTTCAGTCAAGACAGCTCTGCTGTATCTATACTAGACACTGTTCTAGGTGATGCAATCCATGCAAGAACAAGACAGCTTAAACCTGTCAGGAGCTGAGGCTTACCACCCATGGTGAGGTAGCCAGTGGCAGAAAATGGGCAAGTAAATGAATAGAAAGGTAACTATTGCTAGTGTTGAGAGCTCTGAAGGAAGAAAGAGACATGAAGAGAAGGCCATCAGAAGGACACTTGAGTTCCCTTGTGCAAGGCAGCTGGGAAAAGGCAGGGTTGTTTTTTTGTTTTTGTTTTTTTTAATTTGGAGAAAATTCTGTTTTATCATGGGCTTCCCAAGTGCCACAGTGCTAAAGAATTTGCCTGAAGTGTAGGAGACATGGGTTCGATCCCTGAGTCTGGAAGATCTCTTGGAGAAGGAAATGGCTATCCACTCTAGTATTTCCACCAGAGAAGTCCCATGGACAGAGGATCCTGGTGTGCTTTAGTCCATGGGATCGCAAGAGATGGACATGACTTCAACACGAAACCACCACCATCACCTCTTTTATTATGAGGGTGGTCCAAGATCCCCAGAGGGCCATCAATTTTCTTTTTCTTTTCTTTGGTGATAGTCACAAGATTCATGAATATTGTCTTGCAAAGAGGGTATATGTTTTCTTTGTCTTCTCTGATAGCTTCCTCCTGCCCTCCATCTCCTTCACACCCTGCCAAGGAGGGGCTTGTTGTCTTAACTGAGTTTAGACATCAATTTTGGTCTAGAATCAGGAAAGTGGACAGAGAAAGACAGAGACAGAGATGCAAGAAGAGATGGAGAAAGATTTACTTTGGGAAGTTAAACTCAGTAGATAAAATGAGCTTTGCATGAGTACAGAGACTCAGAAGAAACACAAAACCCACTTTTACTTATCAGTTATTTGTTGATACATAACAAACCACTTCAAATTTACTAGCTTGAAGTGGCAATGACTTCTTGTTTCTCATGATCATGGGGATTGTTAGTTATTTCCTCTGCAGGTTTTCTGAAGGCTCCCTCATCCAGCTGCGTGAGGCCGAGGGGTGGAAGGTCTCAACTGGGTTCACCTACATGTCCGGAAGTGGATGCTGGCAGCATCCTAGGCACCTTTGCTCTCATGTATCAAAAGGCTGGACCAGCTTCCTATATTGGCAGCATTTAAAGGCAGTGAAGGTAGAAACTGCTCGCCCACCAGGCTCCTCAGTCCAAGGGATTCTCTAAGCAAGAATACTGGAGTGGGTTGCTATTCCTCCTCCAGGGTATCTTCCCAACCCAGAGACTGAACTCTCTTACATCTCCTGCTTTACCAGGTGGGGTGTTTTTGTGTGTGTGTGTGTGTTTTTTTTTTTTTTTTATCACTAGCACCACCTGGGAAACCCATTGGATCCTAGGCTCTGGAACCCATACAGTGTCACTTCTGCCACATTCTGTTAGCCAAAGGAATTCAGACCAGCCCAGATTCTAGCTGGTGAGACAGATAGTAAATTAAAAAAAGGAAGAAAATACCCTAGTTCTTTTATTGAAGCAGTGATAAGAAAGGTGCAGAAGTGCTATTTGAGCACATCCCTGAGGAATGACAGGGGCTTCCCAGGTGGCACAGTGGTAAAAAATCCACCTACCAGTGCAGGAGATGCAAGAGACGTGGGTTTGATCCCTGGGTCAGGAAGATCCCCTGGAGTAGAAAACGGCAACCCACTCCAGTATTCTTGTCTGGAGAATTCCATGGACAGATTAGCCTGGTGGGCTACAGTCCATGGGGTCACAAAAGAGTTGGACATGCCTGAGTGCATACTCTGCTCAGTCCTGTGACAGGAGTGACATGCCCAGCACCAAATCATCAGTTGGGTTGATTTTCCTCTTCTTGGACGAGATGACATATATGTAGACAAGGCTTTTGGTGTTCAATTGTGCAGAAAAAGTTGAACACAGCGGACCTGCTGCTGCCATCCTTGGACAGGCCTGCCTGCAAGTGAGTCCTTGGTTAATGTCTGGGAACTTAGATTTTAGGAGGGAGCCCAGGGTCCCTGCCTGTTGAGGATGGTTTACTGTGTCTAAACTATTTGTATAAACAAGGTAGCTTATGCTAAACCCCTGTTTTCTTATGGGATTCTAGAATTTTAGTATCTATTAGGCAGAGGGAACCCTTGTGATTTGTCCTCAATACAAATCTTGGCCACTAGATATCTAATTAGCTTTCCCAGGCAAAAGAGGGCACATGTGTTGCTGTACTGTGTTGCTGAATGTAGACTGGGCTCTGTGTGACCCCTCTTTGGAGGGAAAGGGCAGAAGGCAGCTTTTGCATTAATTCCTCCAGAGAGTGTGTCTTTTCCCCTTCTATTTGACTGCATGTCCTTTGTTCATCCCTGTAATAAATCATGTGCTCAATAGCTCACTCCTGTCCAACTCTTTGCAACCCCGTGGACTATAGTCCTCCAGGCTCCATGTCCATGTAATTGTCCAAGCAAGAATATAGGAGTGGGTTTCCATTTCCTCTGCCAGGGGATCTTCCTGACCCAGGGGTTGAACCCGTATCTCCTGCATCGGCAGGCAGATTCCTTATCACTAAGCAACCTGGGAAGCCTGTAATAAAGTCATTGCTATCAATAAAACCATATGGTGAGATCCATGGGTCCTTCTAGCAAACCTCCCCCTATAGGAATGGGCTTGAGGATCCCACCACTCTACGCTTATTCTCTTATAGTTTTGTCTTCAAAGGAAATGGGAGCCAGTTCCCAGGTGTCACAGTGCAATACCAGAACATCACCTGGGGGACTTTTATACCTGTGCAGGAAGTAATGGCGAGTTTCCTCGGAGTCAAGAAGTCCTAATAGCAGGTTTGGTGGTTCTCAAGCAGTGCTTTGAAATGGTGGTTTTTGACTTGCTGAGAAGCAGAATTTGTTTGGATTTGTAAGTGTAACTTAGTTAACTGGTTATAAGTAGGTGGTAATTTTGAAGAAAGCAATGGCACCCCACTCCAGTACTCTTGCCTGGGAAATCCCATGGGCAGAGGAGGCTGGTGGGCTGCAGTCCATGGGGTCATGAAGAGTTGGACATGACTTGGGTGACTTCACTTTCACTTTTCACTTTCATGCATTGGAGAAGGAGATGGCAACCCACTCCAGTATTCTTGCCTGGAGAATCCCAGGGACGGGGGAGCCTGGTGGGCTGCTGTCCATGGGGTCACACAGAGTTGGACACGACTGAAGTGACTTAGCAGCAGTAGCAGCAGCAGGTGGTAATTGAGAATATATGGAAATGATTGGTTCCCTCTGTACAGACTCTTTCACTAAAGAAGAAGATACTGACTGAGACAAAAGTAAAACCTAAAAGAAGCCACTTTGACCTAGTCGGAGCTGGAAAATCACCTGGAGCAAATCTGTAAGGACAGCTTATTGAGAGTGTCTCCAAAGAGGTCCTCTTTGTCTCCTGATTCTAAACCAGGTTCTGGGCACCACTGAACCCATCAGAGCCCAGTGGCTGCTGGGACAGTAACTCGGATAGAGGGAAAATCAGGCCCTGCCACCCTGTACCCTGTCTCTAGCCCGCTGTTCTATGATGCTGGCAGTGAAGGTGACCAGGAGATTGAGATCGCCGCTGGCCATCCCCCGGTCTTTGTTCCACCATTGCTGTTTCCTGGGGAGTCCCTGGGTGGCAGAGAATCTGGCGACCAAGGAAAATGCATATGTATCTCCCTCAGCAGGTTTAAGGTGGAGTTCATCCAGTGTGTGAGGATTGTCACAGCTTTTGAAGGAGCATTTATTTCTTGATATTTGAGAATGGAAGGAAGAGTCTATAAAACAACTTAAAATTTAACACAAATGCATTTATTTTCTTACCCTGCCACTTAACAGCTATGTGACCTCAGGTAGATTAATTAACCACTCTGGCCCATAATGTCATAAACTGAGCAGTTATACAAGAGGAATGTGGTAGTGTGTATAAAGCATATAAATACCTAGTATAAGATAACTTAAATTTGAGTCCCTTTCAGGTGATAAGAATCTAAAAGAAAAGTTTTTCTTTTGTTTATACATATCAGTTCAGTTCAGTCATTCAGTCGTGTCCAACTCTT
>SJYC01059388.1:0-16317 GCA_006408675.1 Madoqua kirkii
ATTTCTCAAATAATAGTGGCCACATTTTCTGTAATGAAGAAACATTTTCTTTGTAATGAGAGAAAGAGAATTTTAAAAAGCTTAGAGTTTAAAGCCCATTTCTTGCCATGCCTCACATGTTTTATTCTCGAGGTGGGTCTTTTCTGGGTTACCCATGCTCTAACTTTGGGTCTTTGCAAGCCCCTACTGTTCATTTACATCAATAGGGGCTTGGAAGGATCCATTTCTTAACTGAGTGACTGAAGAACTCTCTGTCACTGACATAGGTAGAGTATCGAAATTATTTTCTCTCTTTTTTCAGTAATTATAATTTGAATTTTTTTCATCTAGAATCATTTCCTCTTGGGAGGTTCTACTACCAGGATATTAAAAAGAGAGAGAAAAAAGAATCCTATTCTCTCTATAAGGATTGTCCTTTTTTCTCCTAACTTTATTTTCCTTGTGATTTCATTTTTGTTTCCCTTCCAGCTAGTAACGCACTTTGCAGGAGAGGTCAGGAGGCCTTCAGTAAGTTCTCTAGCACTAAGGACCATTCATGGGACCAGGGTCAGCCGAGTTCTGTGGGGTGTGCTAAGAAAATCTCTGGGGTGCCAGCCTTCTATGCTGCTCTCTTGAAGGGCAAGTACAAAGAAGGCAACATAACCTTCTGGCTGGTAGGTCTGAACCTTTTTAGGAAAACTCCACACATACGCAGAGTGAGCTGAGTAAGAACTACTGTGTGTAAATTAGTCGCCAGGTCTCCTCTGGTGTTCTCTTCAGATCTGCAGGACTACATAGATGGAGAAGGACTGTGGATTTCAGAGCTGTATTTTTCCTGGAAAACTTGCAGGGAGCAGAGGCTTGTCTCCGCGTTCTAACCGCACCTGCCTCAGACAGTTGCCTTGAGTCTGCTCCCCCTGACTTGCTCTCTTGTCATACTTCTGTTTGTAGAAATCCCCCTCCCGTACTAGACTATGACCTCACTCTTCCTGCATGGCAAGGCTGCTCTCCATTGTCATGGTTCATATTTTTTAATGTGTTGAAAAATATCTGTAAAAAATGGTGCTTGAGTATGTTCACTAATTGACAGGGATGCCCTGGGAGAAAAAGAAACGTTAAACAGCAAACATCACAAGAAATTCCTTCCAGCCCATTTTAGAGCCACATGGAGCCATCATAGTATCTGTCTTTATAGGAAGCTCAAGAGTTGAGAGTAAGTCCATAGGCAGAGATTGAGCACAGCTCATGCCTAGCTGAGTACTGGCCATTAGGGGCCGTTCAGAAGCTTCAGACATAATCTGTAGGCAAGCTGATAAGCTATTATGGTACTGCTCATGGAACTCCAGTGGATACTACAGGCAACATAAAATCTAGGGCTAATACTACTATATGTAAAATAGACAACTAATGAGAACCTGGGGCTTCTCACGTGGCATTGGGTAAAGACCCTGGCTGCCAATGTAGGAGACATAAGAGATGCAGGTTCAATCCTTGGGTCAGGAAGATCCCATGGAAGAGGGCATGGCAACTCACTCCAGCATTCTTGCTTGGAGAATCCCGTGGACAGAGGAGCCTGGTGGGCTACAATCCATGGGGTCACAAAGAGTCAGGCACAACTGAAGTGACTGAGAACACACGCCCGCAATGAGAACCTACTGTATAGCATAAGGAACGCCACTGAGCATTCTGATGACCTAACTGGGAAGGAAATCCAAAAACAGAGGGGATATATGTCTGTGTACAGCTGATTCTTTTGCTGTACAGCAGAAGCTAATACAGCACTACAAAGCAACTACATGCCAATAAAAGTGGAAAAAAAAAAAGGCTCTATAGTACTGATGTCAGCTAAGGCAGGGAGCCTAGTGGCCCAGAACAGCTGGAAGGGTCCCTTTCAGGAGGCTAGAATGAAACTGGGATCCAAGGGTTAAGCAATGTCCACATGGTTTTAACTTTTTATACCTCTTTAGGGTGAATCAGCTGCCACGTCTCTTAAGCCTTGAGTTTCCCAGGAGTGACCAGAAGATTTCTCAAGTAGCCCTGAGCTAATAAATTCTAGCTGTGCAACTCCATCTCTTTTCACCCTGCCCCAGGCATCTTGTAGGATGCCTCCCCTTTCTCAAAGCCTCAGCACCTTAGAAGTCCCCTCCCCAGTGATCGGTCTAATGCTTGGCATAGTGGGAGATTCTTTTCTCTGCTAAGTAAAGCTGATCCTTGTGCCAGCCCCACAAAAATACACAATCTTCAAAATTAAATTCTACCCAACCAACATTTATCGAGTGTCTCTGGTTTCTCTCTGTGTATATAATCCAGACACAACAGTGAAGTTTCCCACCCTTGAAAGAGTTTACCCTCTAGACTAGGAGAAAATATAACTACCTTGCAAGATAGAATGAGAGAGAAACTATAACAAAGAAGGATGAGATGAATCCCAGTGGGGGAAAGCTTCACGGAAGCAGCAGGCTTGGGGTTAGTCCAAATATGGAATTATGGGGTGGGGGCCGAAGTGAGGTTGGGCATGTCCTGCGGAGGGCATGATATGAATGGACACGCAGAGGTGACAGGCGTAGGATGTGGTCCAGGTTTGGGTTTGGCCCAGGCTAGGATGCAAATGGTTAAGACTGGGATGATCAGTGGAGTTTGGAACGTGAGGCCGAGAGATGGGGCCCTCTCCTTGGGGCAGGGAAGATGCTGGCAGAATTTTGAGCAGGTAAAAGCTATGAACTTCAAGCTGACTTTTTCAGGGACGTGTTAGGCATGTGTTTGGAATGGAAGGCGTGTGTTTGGAATGGGTTGTGAACTCAAGGTGGGAGGTGACTGGCTTGGGAGGGACAGGTCAGGGGTCCTTCTGTCTGGCAGTCATCTGAGCAGGCGACAATGAAGGTTGTGAGTAGAGTTGGGCAGTGATCCTGGAAGGGAGGGGACAGATGAGAGAGAGAAGAGGGGACATTTTGCTGGTCTTTTCTCCTCCCCAGGTGAGCTCATGCTGTCATTTAGCAGTTGTTTTAGGATTGCAGGAGCCTACAATGCTTTTGCCTACAAAGAGAACGCTGTTTCTGAGATGTGACATTGAGAGCTAGAGTCCGCCTGGCTGGGGAGTCGTTGGTTGGAACCCTTTGGGCGGCATCTCTGGGACTGGGTATCTTAGCTTCTCGCGGGCGGGTCCCGTTCTCCCCGCGTTCTCCTCTAGGTGGCGCCACGCCCTCACAACCGCCTCGTGTGTGCCGCCGGCGCCCCGCCTTCCTCCTGGCTGGCAGACTCTGCGGAGGCCAGGGAAGAGGAGTCTCCCATTTTAATCTTGCAGCACTTTGCAGCCCCCACTGACAGATCCTATTCGAGTTGAAATGAGTGGCTGGGGGCAACTCATACATAATTTCCCTCTATTTAGTGACTTCCTCCACCATGGGGTCTGCATGATTTCTGTTCATTTAATTAAAGGTTATATTGGCAAATTGTTATCCCCGGGAGTGTGGGTGTGCAAGGAGCATTTCTGGAATGCATAGCAGGGTAATTCCCTTTGCCCTTTATTGCCTCTGCAGGCCATGCGAAATTGAATCGCAAATAGCACATTTTAGAAAGGGGCTAAGAGACTGAGACCTGTGCTTCCTTTGGCTTTAATGAGAGACTGAGTGTGTCTGTAAAGAACCCCCTGGTTCTGCAGGCAGAGCTGAATAGCTAGTGGGAGTATCTCCTCCCTACTCCACCCCTTCCCCTAGTCCTGAGTTCAGCAGCCTTCAATCCTGCCAGGAGCTCTGAATCCACTAGCTGGTTTTGTCCTTGAAACATCCAGAGGGCCCATTACTGTTAACGGAGCCTCTTCCAAGCACCAGCTAGAGACAAGCCCCGCTTACACTCAGACTGGATCAAAGTCAGGAGGTGATAGGTCTTCGGGGTGCCTGCACCTCTCAAAGTTCTTATGCGTGAGGGAGGTACCAACAGGTGGACCCTGTTCTAACCAGAGCAGATGATAGAAACCTGTAAAGTTCAGAGGGTGCAAAGGTCCTTAAACAATGTATTGAGAAGTGATAGGGTGGGTGTGGGCTGAAGCCGCAGGAACCACAGAAGAGGGAGTGGTTTCCTAGAACACTCACCTCCACGTGGGCAAAGGCAGTGATCTTGAGTATTATGGCTGCCTCCAGTTTGGGAAGTGACTGAGGTTGAGGGATTGGGATAATACCTTTTCCCTAGGCAATATCCTCACAGTGAGGTGAGCATTTCCACAGAGCAGGGGTGTGGGGCTGCCATCTTGTGAGCAGTGGGGAGTTAGGGATGCTGTGGAGGGAAGGGATGAGAGTGGGCGAGTGTTCCTATTAAGCTGTGTAGTGGGTGGACTCGTGAGAATGTGACATGGAAGCAAAGTCTGGAGGAGGTGAGGAAATTAGTGAGGAAGATGTCCAGAGAAAGACTGTTCCAGGCAAAACATGCCATGGAAGGGGGAGTGTGGAGAAGGCACTCCCTAAGGCAGGAGGAGTGGGCCCAGGGGATGGCGGGCTAGAAAGCGGGACTGCAGCAGAGAGGGTAGGGAGGAGAGGCCAGAGAGGTGGGGCTGGGCACACGCACAGCGTGCTGTGCTGGCTGCCATAAGGAGGTTGCCTTCTACTGTGAGCATAATTGGGAGCCTTTGGTCTGAGATGTTATTTGGATGGCCATCAGCAGACCAGCCATTTTATGAGCGCTTGCTCTGGATTTCTGGCAGAAGTATTACAAGCAGACTGGCAAACTCCCATCTGCAGAGTGGCTGTATCTCCGTGAGGATGAACTGATGCACCTTCAGATGTGACATCAGCCGGCCAGCAGGCTGTTCTTTCCAAGCCATCATGCCCTCTTGAGAACTCGGATCTGTCTGTGCGGCTGACAGATGGGGCATTCATTGGTGGCAGGAGTCCATGCTGGTCCGCCCATGAGAAGCTGGCTCACAATGTCCACTAATATCATCTTGTCCAGCTTGGGTCTTGAAAACTTTCTCAGGAATGGGTTCTTTTTCATGGGAATTCACAGGAAACAAAGCTTTTTGAACTGTTTGAACGCATCTATCAGTCCATCTACACCTCCTTCTTAATTTCCAGGTTTATTCCTCCCAGCTGCTGAACTATTGGCCAAGTTACTTACCACTTCCAGAAGGTCATGTCTAGACTACAGGCCACTCTTCCTTCACTTAAAGTGATGGCAAACTGTATGCTACCTCTTTGCCTCCAAGTGAATGGATTGCAGTGCCGCAGCAGTCCATGTCCATTGCCAGGGTTTCCTAAAACTCACCTGTGATCCAGGCTGTTTATTCTTCCTCCATCAGTTGGTCATAGAGAATCCCCTGTGTAGCCAGTGATATGAATTGACAAAAAGGTGTTGGTACTGTGTAAGTACGTGACATGGTAGTCACTTAATTATGAATTTATCTTTTCATTCAATTTACTTCTGCTTGTTAGATCTGCTGAAGTCTGCTACCAAACATGCTACTTTAACCATACAGTGAACTGCTCTAACACCAGCCTGGCTCTGTAACTCTATGAATATACTAATATGAACACTCAGTTCTTGATGGACAGCTCAAGTCATATAGTCACTAGATGTTCCAAGTTCAGATGTCAATTTCATTGGGGACCCAGTAGCTCACAAGGAGCTATTTTTCAAACAAGGTAGTTCCTGGGTGCAGAGGACATAGTTTTGCTTAAGAACTCTCCAGCTCTTCACCACAGATCTCATAAGGAACTGGCCCAGCATCTTTAACCTCTATGGGTTCCTCTTGCACCATCCAACTTTCTGTACTGTGCAGTTCAAGCGGAGGAGAACTTGTACCAGTCTGAACTTGCTACAGAGTCTCCTTTTCCTCTGGCAACCTCCTGATCCCCAGGAAAACACATTTGAGGCGTTTTCCCAAGTGTTTGAAGCAAGGAATTAAAACCTAAAGCATTCCAACAAGTCTTATGCTGTTTTCATAGTAGTAGGTGTACAAGGTTATTGAGGCAGTCTGAGCATGGGTTGGAAAAGAATTTCCAAACACAGAGCATTCAGAAGGAAGTGAGCTTATTAAGAAAAAAAGAGCAGAGATAATGAAGGCACTGCAAGTGCAGCGGGGCGACCTCTTGACAGACCAGGGAGAGTCGACAGTTTTCATGGGTTAGTAGCCAACTTTTATAGCCTCAAGACAAAGAACGTTCCTGCTGGAAGGTGAGTTTAGGAAATAGGTTAGGGCGCTATAGGATGTTTACTGAAGTGGGCATCTTTGCCTAATTTGGAATCAGGAAGCTTGTTAGTGATGATCAGGGGGCTTTTGGCAATGGTTACAAAGGGATGCCCTTAGTTGTGGGCTCCCTTCTGTGGCCTTGAGGCAGGACTCAACAAAGTTATGCTGATTTTCCCTATTCTTTAAAGAGATGTCCAGGAATGCCCCAAACCTCTGGAAGCTCTAGGAATGTCACAGATTTGTGAGGTCCAAGTATTTGTGAGGTTTATATCTCATCTGCCAGAAGGTATGTATCCTCTTATTAAAGAATGAGAAGTACTTACCACTTCCTGTTCTCTGGTACAATTAGCATGATATCATCAAAGTAAGAGACCAGTGTTTTTCCTCAGAATGTCACAACATTCTGCAGAGTGGCAAATTCCCTGAGCTCTAGATTATGACAGAAGAATTAACAGAGTCCTAAAGCTATTCTGGTGGAGGTGTATTGTAGTCAAAGTTACTTTTGGTTCCAGACATTGAAAGAAAAAGAAAAGCATTCATCAACTCAGCGGTAACATACTAAGTACCGGAGTCCACGTTGACCTGCTTGAAGAGGCAAAGCTATTACGTATAGTCCATCAGCTGATGCTGAGGCTGATGCTTGGTTAATTTCACAGTAACCTGTCATCACCTAACATGGTCCATCTGGGTTCTGCAGAGGCCAACTGGGAGCGTTGGTAGATATGATGTGGACTACTCTTTCTGCCTCTTTCAAATCTTTGGTTTGTGGCATCAGTCTCTCTGGTTCCTTCAGGCGTGAAGAATGGCTTCCAATTCATTATCTTGACAGGAAAGGAGGTGGTTTCAGGGACTGTATTTGGATTTATTACTATAATGGCTCTTACTCCACAAGTCACAGAGCGGATGTAGGGTCTTGCTTGCTGCTATGTCTGTCTATGCTGATCACACATTTAGTGATGGGGGAAGTAATTGCACTGGGGTCAGTGGCCTCATCAGGCCCAGAGTGACCTAAAACTGTACCTGTCACATGGCCTCAGTAAGCCCTCCCTCTGGCCAGACAAGCATGGTGGCAAGTTTTAGGTCCCTTGTCGTTAGTGTTAGCTCAGACCCTGTATTTAATGGTTTTTGAAATTTCTGGATTCCCCCAGAAAATGGTCACAAGTATTTTTCACATAGATTTGCACTCATGTTGCAGAATCTTTCCTCAGGGAGACCTGACCTTCAATCTGCATCCCCACTACCGTTCATGACCTCCAGACCATTAACCCATGCTGGGACACACCACAGGGTGAACAGAGCTAAAAGGCCCTGTTCTGGTAACAGTAGACTGTGCACCAAAAGAATTCTAGGATTTTTCAAATATATAGTTTGGGTATGGAGCTTTAGGCCTGTGAATGGACTTAAATCTGGAAAATAGAAGAAAGGATTGTATTTTTCTATCACAGTTGATGTCAGCCTTGTGCTCACCAGCTCTTGTGTGTATCACTGTATGTGTTTGTTACTGCCCATCCATCTTGCTCCTTGGGACACAATGATATATTACCCATCACCATAGACTACTGTCAGTCAAGGTACCCGAGTGCTACTCAACCTTGCTGCACAGTATAGTAACTGTATCCAACTTGCTTCTGGTTGGCAAGTGCTGCTTTCCTGCCTTGACCATCTGGGACCCTTCTTGGTTCCCTGGCAGCAGACTCATGGCAACTCCTGCTTACAAGGGCTGCCTCCAGAAAACATCTCAGTGATTCTTGGACCCACTTCATCAGTACATTTCCGATTGAAGGAAGTATCCTTTGAGTTCTCCACAATTCATAGAGAACTTAATCATGTGGGGAGGCTCAGGTTTTATGTAGCCAGTTCATTCTGACAAGTCTATGTCTCCAAACCTTCTGATCAAGGAAGTTCTACTATCTTCAGCCATGCCTTTTCTGTAGGCCATCACTGTGCCTGTGTTTCTGGGACTCATCCCAGCATTGTGTCAGGACTGGTTCTGGGTATTCTTATCAGCTCACTGAAACCTGAGTCTGAGGTGAGTACTCCCCTGTTGACCACCATCTCCTATCTGTCTTTTTAACTCTGCCTTGTGGTCTACTGCTTTTAAGATTCACTCTTGCACATATGTAAAGTCCTACAGTTCCTCTGGTATACAGTCTGTTATTTCCCAGAATAGGCCTTGGATATCCCTGCCTGCTTGGTAGCAGGCCTTGGCACTGGTGAGTGGTACTGGGGCCATGAGTAGTAGGGGGAACAGATCCTGAGAATGAATGCCATTTGCCATGTACCCATTTCAGATAAGCTCAGTACATGATCTCTAGACAACTTGGTAGGAGGGGGAGAGGACTAGTTCCCTCTGTCAGTCAAGAAAGACTGTCTGCTGGCCCAGAAGGTCTATGACTCTTAGGCTTAAACTTAGCACAGATGTCTCCACCTCAACTTTCTCAGGAGGGCTCTGACTTGGACACAGGAGATAGGTTGAAGCTGTACATTTAATCTCTGCCAGTCTAACACATGTAAAAATCACGTCCTAGCCCTGATTTTCAATACAGTCTGCTTTGCAGTTGCAGGTGACAAGTGTCTCTTTTAAAATAATACAGAGCTCTGACACTTCGGAACATCCTGAAGCTGGCAATTAGCTGCCCTGATTTAATTTATTTTTGGCAAGGTTTCAGATGCCTTCCAAAATCACCATTTCACACGACCACCTTTGTAGGTATCATTGTCCCCATCCATCACATGATGCCACCATTTGACCTTCCAATGTCCTATACTTTACGAGCACCTCATCTCAATCAACTGTAGATGAAAGCCTTACTAATTTTGATGTCAATGTCTGCCAGGGATTAGTACCATCCCAATTATCACTAGTAACGGAATCCTTCTTGTTTCAGACAGATGCATTCAAGAACTGTGAAGAGTAAGATTATACTCTAGTTGCAAGCCAACAACTTAGCCTGCCACAGTTTCCTGGATGCTGGCTGAAGACAAAAGCCTTTATCTGTGACCCAGCAGGACCACTTTGTTCTCAAGAATCCAATGGAGAACTGTCTTCCATAAGTGGGCATTCCATTTCCCAAGTCTTAAACTGAAGGTCTCTTGGCTCCCAAATTTTCTCACTTGAGGTCTCTAGAAAACAAAGCTAGAGGCAAAGTTTATGTCTATTTTTTTTTCTAAGAAATAAAATTCCTCTGAAAATGTAAGGGGAAAGGAAGTGAGGAAAGGATGGAAGAAAAGCAGATGATGCTTTAGCAAGTTGGCCACCGTATCACAAACCAAACCACACACATGTAAAGTCGTCACTTTTTCAGTTATGTAGGACAGGGCTTTAGAACTTAGAACCATCATTGGTGGGGAAGAAGGGGAGGCTGAATCTGCCAGTTCCCTCCCACAGAGGTGTCTCTTACCCTACCCTTCCCAGCTAGCCTCTTGAGCAGCCTCTGGGGAAGCAAGACTCCCCACCTACATCTGATTCTGGATTTGGTGGGAAGAGCCGCAACCTTCTTTTCCTGTTCCTCTGTCTCTGATTCTCAGGACTTTAGTTTTTCATGGACCTGGTGGGAATAATAATACCTGCATTGCCTATTGTGAGAGATTGTTGTAAGAGAAGAAACTTTGAAAACGTATCAGTGCAATGAAAAATTAGCTATTATTTACTTGAAGATTTCTAAAACTTGAAGCAGAAGAGACCGAGGTAAGCGACTTCCTGGTAGTTTAGTGATTAAGACTCTGTGCTTTCAATGCAAGGGGCACAGGTTTGATCCCTGCTCAGGGAACTAAGATCCCATGTGTTGGGAAGCATGGCCAAAGGGGAGAAAAAGAAGAGGACGAGGTAAGACTTGAATGTGACTTTGCAGCACAGATAACAGATAAATAAATGAGACACATGAGAGGGTCCTCAGGGAGTGCTTTTAACAGGAGCAAAGGACAGATGTGACATGGTAAGAAACAAGGGTTGGCAAACTATGGTCCACAGACCAGATCTGGCCCTCCACCTCTTTTTCTAGGAAAGTGTTACTGGATTTTAGGCCTAACCACACTTCTATATACTATGTACTTCTTTATACTAAAATAGCAGAATTGACTAGTTGCAACAAGAGACCATATGGCTTATAAAGCCTAAAATATTCACTCTCTGGCCTTTTTCATACCCCTGATATAAAATCAAATACCAGAAACAGTACAATGTAGTTATTAATTTTAGTAATTTTTGGTAACTTTTTTTGGCTACACCGTGTAGTGTGTGAGTCTTAGTTCCCTGACCAGAGATTGAACCCGTATCCCCTGCATTGGGAGTGTGAGGTCTTAACCACTGGACCACCAGAGAAGTCCCTAGTAATTAACAAATGGGAATTGCCTTTCTCCTTCATCTTCCTTCTTTGACTCACAAAGAATTGATTGTATAAAGGCCACTTCATAAATACTGATTATCTGTCTCACTCTTTAGAAAGGTATTTGATACCATGATTTATCAAATATAGAGTTAATCCCAATGGATTTACGAATTTAAAATTATGACTGTAACCTACAAAGAATGGCAGACAGTTTGTTCTGTTCCCTTTGCACTCACTATATTAATAATTGAGACACCTTCTCATACGTAATTGGTTACAAGACCAGTTATTGAAATATGACTGTTATAGACAATCTGGATTAACTTAGACTCAACTTTACAGTGACTCTTAAAAAAACCAAAAACTGCTGAGCATGAAGACTATATTTCCACAGACACTAGGCTTAAGTCTGAAACATTTGCTTGAAGAGAGGAATTAAGTCTTCTATAACTTGGAATCCCCAGTCCCCAGCCAAATACTTGGCAAATAGAAGGGACTAAATAACAGCCTGCTGAATAAATGAAGTATCTATAATAGTGCCTGGCACAGGGTAGGTTTTGGTAAATGTTTGTTGAATCATCCAGCAAAATCATCCATTTATAATGAATGAGAAATTTCAAGCCACAGAACAGAAACCATGGCTCAGGTGCACACAAATAATTAAAAGTCTACAGTACTTCTACTTGATTTGTCAGAATGTTGGATAACCATTGGTTGGCCCCTGATACTGAGTGAGCTAGCTATCCAATCAATGTTATCCAACAAGCATACCTACTTGGTGAAGATGGAGAACTCGCTTTGGAGGGCTCTCATGGCTATGCTGTTTTAAGGCCGATTAACTGGTGCCTGACATCTTCCAGTAAATCTAAATGAAGTGCATCCTTGTGAATTCTAACTTCAAGTGAGTTTAATTGAACTTGAGAGAGAAGATACCATGAGTGAATAAAATGAAAATGAAATAATTGAATATTTTCCCAGAATTGTATTTGAAATCGGCTCCAACAATAGGTGGCTTGGAACCCAAGCTGCTTGTGGTTAATGTTTAGAGAAGGAGGAGGAGGATTTAAATGTCAGTTTGTAGCCACTAGGACGGTAAATGCAGCAGCCAGCTGTTCAATTACTGGATGTCAGCTCTACTTGGTCTTCAAAATCTTTTTTTAAGTTGGAAGTTAAATAATGTGGTCAAGATAATTAGGATGAGTCTGGATGACTAAATAAGAAAAAAAATCTCTCCTTATTCCCCTCACTCTTGCAACACACACAAAAAGAGAGCAGTTCTGTTGATTTGAGACTGTAGATATTTTGATGGGCTAAATTAACTGCTTACACATTAAAATGTTGAGTCCTTTATTAAATGGCTATACACTGAAGGCCTGCCATTTCTAGGCACTGTGGGAGGTAGATGATTGAACAAGATTCAGTCTGTGGCCTTAAGGAATTTTATGTTCATTAAGTGAGATGAGACCAGAGAATAAATGTGGATAGAAAAAGTAAATATGATACATACTGTTAGAGCAACCCCGAGTGCTGAAGAAATGTGAAGTTCTGATTGAAAGCAAAAATCTCCTCTTAGAGAGGATGGTATTTGAGCTTTAAATATGTACAGGGGAAAAGAAAGCAAGGAACCTGTTTGGAAGATGATGAAGTATTAATGGGTCTGATGTAGAAGATTTGTAGAATGAGATCATGTGAAATAAGGTAGATGTCATTCAGTTATAGATGCTTTGAATGGGTTTGTACTTCATTCATTAGGCAGCCTCCCTTGACCAAATAGGGAGGATGAGGATGAATATAACTGTAATGCTCAGCATCGCTGGTCATCAGAGAAAGGGAAATAAAAACCACAATGACACACCACCTTAAGCCCATGTTCAGTTCAGTTCAGTCACTCAGTCATGCCTGACTCTTTGAGACCCCATGAACCGCAGCACGCCAGGCCTCCCTGTCCATCACCAACTCCCGGAGTTCAGCCAAACCCGTGTCCATTGAGTCAGTGATGCCATCCAACCATCTCATCCTCTGTTGTCGCCTCTCGTGCCCTCAGTCTTACTCAGCATCAGCATCTTTTCCAATGAGTCAGCTCTTTGTATCAAGTAGCCAAAGTATTTGAGCTTCAGCGTCCATCCTTCTAATGAATATTCAGGGTTGATTGTGTTTAACACTGTGGAACTGTAGGATGGTAAATTTTATATTTTGTATTTTTTCTTACCACATTAAAAAGAATACAGATGTAGCAGGTGGTGAGAGTTGCATTGGGGTTGAAAGGGAGAGGAAATAGGAAATCATTTTAGAGGTGTTTGTCTAAGGCCTTGTGAAAGGGACAAGGGCAGGGAGGGGAAGAAGGGAGAGGAGCGATCAAGGAGAAATTAGCAGGATTTGCCATCTACTGGACACTGGATTGAGGAGCAGGAGTCAGAGATTCCTAACCTGTGCTGATAAGAAAATGATGGCACCTTTCCCAGAACTAGTGACTTACACGGGTAGATAAGGCATTTGGTTTTGGATTAATTCTAACTGCAACTTGGGGTTGATTTTGCTGGAGCTGGTCTGATGACATCATGCTCTAAGGGCTCCTGAAAGCTCATTTTTTGTTTTTTGGTTTCTTTTTTCTCTCACTTTTCCACGTCTTTGACCTTGAGTTGTCTGTTGTCCTTGCTTGATGCTTTCTTCTGAACTCTCTGAAATAAGGATGAGTTGCAGATTGTACGTGGACCTTGGATGAATTTTTTCACTATTTCCTTCAGTGTGAGGTTGAAAGTTTTGTTGGAGTTGTTGTGAAAGTGAGGAAGCTGTGAGACTTCTTTTACTCGAAAGTGCCATTTTTTTCTCTCAAAAACTTTTTCCATCCTTTTCATTAGAGACTTTATTTCCAAACTGGTTAGATGAACACAATGGCTTTACCTTTTCTTCCTGTGACATCTCACTCATCTAAGTTGGAAGCAGTCTCAGAGGTGTGAGCTTCGTTCTTTCCTGTAGGCATTGCACGGGGACCAGAGGTTTACAAATGTATTCATGTCAGGGCTTTATAGGGTCACCACCTCCAGATTCCCAGAGTGGTGGCAGTAGCCAGTTTGTAATTCCAGATCTATGTGTTTGTGGTCAAGAGAATTCTTTTGAGGATAGAAAAGGAGAGCAATGAAATAACCTGGTTTTGCCCTGATGTGGATTGGTCTACAAAGATAATCAGTCACGTCTTGGAGTACTGCAAAGGGTCTTTTTAATGCTTATGGTACCAGGAGGTAAAAAGAACCATTTAGGGATATTTTCAAACGCCAGAATCTGGGTTTATAATGGGATGTAATTTTACAGGCTTTATTGTGTCATGTATGTCAGAAAGAATTTGTATACTGATATTTGTGGGTAGATGGTCATGAGTGCTGAAGTGAGGTTCAGCTTTGTTTACCAAGTTACATATATACACATATATATGGCCTGATATATATATATATATATGTATTTATTTATTTCAGGTCTTAAAAGGCTCTAATTCCTAGAAAATTCACCTTAGGCTTTGGAGAACAGGTTACCTTCTGAAACAAGAGTTTTAAACACAATATTTTACTGAAAGAAATTATAAATAACTATT
The DNA here is from genome assembly GCA_006408675.1 of Madoqua kirkii. NCBI lineage: Eukaryota > Metazoa > Chordata > Mammalia > Artiodactyla > Bovidae > Madoqua > Madoqua kirkii. The sequence continues at coordinate 14,072 of SJYC01059388.1, forward strand.
TTTGTATGAATTGAAGATGTAATACACTTTCATTATAGAAATTTTAGGAAATGTAGATGGGTAGAAATGGTCCTTGGAGAAGGCAATGGCACCCCACTCCAGTACTGTTGCCTGGAAAATCCCATGGGCAGAGGAGCCTGGTAGGCTGCAGTCCATGGGGTCACTGAGAGTTAGACACGACTCAATGACTTCACTTTCACATGCATCACATGCATTGGAGAGGGAAATGGCAACCCACTCCAGTGTTCTTGCCTGGAGAATCCCAGGGATGGCGGAGCCTGGTGGGCTGCCGTCTATGGGGTCACACAGAGTCAGACACGACTGAAGCGACTTAGCAGCAGCAGCAGCAGCAGAAATGGCCCTAGTTCCTACCACTCAGCAGTGCTTCCTGCTGGCACTGTGTCATCTGTCTTTCTTGCACTGTGGGGACTGTGGGTCTATGCTTGCAAATGTATGTGTTTTTAATGTTACCATACTATGTGTTTTAGTTTGCAGTCTGATTTTTTTCCCCATTAATGTATTATGTACCTCTTTCCATATGGCTGAATTTTCTTTTGATATTTTTCAAAAAATGTTACATGGTTATCTTACTGATCCTCCATGCTGGACATTTTTTAAAATTTTATTTTAATTGGAGGCTAATTACTTTACAATATTGTAGTGGTTTTTGTCATACATTGACATGAATCAGCCATGGGTGTGCATGTGTTCCCCTCCTGAATTCCCCTCCCGCATCCCTCCTCATCCCATCCCTCTGAGTCATCCCAGTGCTCGAGCCCTGAGCATCCTGTCTCATGCTTCAAACCTGGACTGACAATCTGTTTCACATATGATAATATACCTGTTTCAATGCTATTCTGTCACATCATCCCACCCTCACCTTCCCCCACAGAGTCCAAAAGACTGTTCCATACATCTGTGTCTCTTTTGCTGTCTCACATATATGGTTATCGGTACCATCTTTCTAAATTCCATATATATGCATTAATGTAATGTATTGGCGTTTTTCTTTCTGACTTACTTCACTCTGTATAATAGGCTCCAGTTTCATCCTCCTCATTACAACTGATACAAATGTGTTCTTTTTAATGGCTGAGTAATATTCCATTGTGCATATGTACCACAGCTTTCTTATCCATTTGTCTGCCAATGGACATATAGGTTGCTTCCATGTTCTCGCTATTATAAACAGTACTGTGATGAACACTGGGGTACATGTGTCTCTTTCAATTCTGGTTTCCTCGGTATGTATGCCCAGCAGTGGGATTGCTGGGTCATAAGGCAGTTCTATTTCCAGTTTTTTAAGGAATCTCCACACTGTTCTTCATAGTGGCTGTACTAGTTTGCATTCCCACCAACAGTGTAAGAGGATTCCCTTTTCTCCACACCTTCTCCAGCATTTATTGTTTGTAGATTTTTGGATAGCAGCCATTCTGTCCGGTGTGAGATGGTACCCTGATTGTACCTGATTTGCATTTCTCTGATAATGAGTGATATTGAGCATCTTTTCATGTGTTTGTTAGCCATATGTATATCTTCTTTGGAAAAATACCTTTTTAGTTCTTTGGCCCAATTTTGATTGGGTCATTTATTTTTTTTGGAGTTGAGCTGCAGGAGTTGCTTGTGTAGTTTTGAGATTAATTCTTTGTCTGTTGCTTCATTTGCTATTATTTTCTCCCAGTCTGAAGGCTGTCTTTTCACCTTGCTTATAGTTTCCTTCATTGTGCAAAAGCTTTTAAGTTTAATTAGGCCCCATTTGTTTATTTTTGCTTTTATTCCCATTACCCTGGGAGGTGGGTCATAGAGTATTCTGCTATGATATATGTCAGATAGTCTTTTGCCTATGTTTTCCTCTGGGAGTTTTATAGTTTCTTGTCTTATGTTTAGATCTTTACTCCATTCTGAGTTTATTTTTGTGTATGGTGTTAGAAAGTGTTCTAGTTTCATTCTTTTACAAGTGACTGACCAGTTTTCCCAGGACCACTTGTTAAAGAGATTGTCTTTTCTCCATTGTATATTTTTGCCTCCTTTGTCAAAGATAAGGTGTCCATAGGTGCATTATCTCCAGGCTTTCTATTTTGTTTCTTGGTCTATATGTCTGTCTTTGTGCCAGTACCATACTGTCTTAATGACTGTGGCTTTGTAGCATATCCTGAAATCAAGCAGGTTGATTCCTACAGTTCCATTCTTTCTCAAGATTGTTTTGGCTATTCAGAGTTTTTTGTATTTCTATACAAATTGTAAAA
>SJYC01059391.1:0-62976 GCA_006408675.1 Madoqua kirkii
TATCTTTTATATTTTGTCCTAAGTTCTTTCGAAGACAATGGGCTGCATTTCTGGGTGCCTGATGTTGTCTGCCCTCATTCAGAAGTTGTTTTGTGGAATTTTCTCAGCATTCAAATGTTCTTTCGATGAATTTGTGGGGGAGAAAGTGGTCTCCCCTTCCTATTCCTCTACCATCTTAGGACCACCCCCCATGCTGGACATTTAGATTGCTTCTATTTGGATTTACACCTGTTATCCTTGGACTTAATGATTAATAACATTTATTTCTTTATCTCAAAAGTGACCAGATTTGGCCAATAAAGAATATGGTCACCCTAATCATTAAGAACAAAGGTGAAAACAATCTTATAACTTAATTTTTATGCATGCCACTAATATTTCCTTAGGATACACCTGTTTTTAAAAATTAATTAATTTTAATTGGAGGATAATTTAATTGGAGGATAATTGTGGTGGTTTCTGCTGTCCATGGACATGAATCAGCCACGGGTGCATATGTGTCCTCCCATCCTGAACCCCCCTCCCACCTGCCTCCCCACCTCATCCCTCTGGGTTGTCCCAGAGCACCAGCTTTGAGTACCCTGCTTCACTCACATCGAAGTGAAATGAGTGAAATATACCTTTTAAAAATAGAATGTCTGACATAGAAACCTATGTGCCAACTTCACTCTGGTGAACAAAAATAAATTTGTGACTACCAGAATTTGGTGCTAAGAAGCTTCATCACCTTTTTCCCCTCAATTAATTGGAGTTTCAAAAACCTTGAACACTATTATACATGCAGGTGTATAATATACATGGTTTTCTTATGAATTGAAGTTTCTAGTATCTACTACGTCAAATAGGCATTGAAGCCTGTGTATTTCTCTCTTATGTACTCTTAATATTAGTGATCCAAGAGAAATTTTTGATTAAATTATATTTATTAAATATATTTTGTGGGCTTCCCCAGTGACTCATTGGTAAAGAACTGCCTGCAGTGCCAGAGACACAGGAGACGTGAATTCAATCCCTGGGTTGAGAAGATCCCCTGGAGGGAGGGCATGGCAACCCACTCTAGTATTCTTGCTGGGAAAATCCCATGGACAAAGGAGCCTGGTAGTCTGCAGTCCATGGAGTCACAAAGAGTTGGGCATGAGTGAAGCGACTGAGCACGCATACATGTATTTTGGAAATTTTTAATTTTGAAAAGTGTTTAATTTTTGGAAGCAGGTTGCTTCAGCTATTAAAAATGGTATCTCATCCTCCTCCATCCTCCCCAAGATAGAATGTCTATGTCAGACAGCGTATACTCGTTAGGTATTTGATGCATGTCGACAGATACCCTTCAGAAATGTTATAAGGAGCCTGTAAGTTTGGCTGTGACTAATCTACCCACTAAGTATGTTTCTAAATATGTACTTTCTGTTGACTTTGTTCAAAGTCATTTTGATATTTCACAAGTAGGAAACTAAGCATAGATATTGCAGAGCATGAGCTGTTAGGGAGCTGAGGGAGGAAGGGAGAAAATATAGAAACCTTTGCAGGTACATGGAGAATAGAGAGGTTATAACCCTACAGCTCTTTGGTGGTCAACCAACATGGCCTTGGTGTCCATCACTGTTATCACAATAATGGTAGCTCCATTTACTGAGGGATGAACACTGAATAAAGTACTTATTCAAAGCAGTTCTGCTGGAGAGAGAATTGAAGCTCAGAGATCTGATAGTAAGTACACACAGCTGGTGAGCTGCAGAGCTGGAATTTGAACCCAAGTGTGACTACCTCTGACACCCAGTTTCCTTTCACTTCGCTGTACTTCTTCTTTTGGTTCTCTTATCTCTCTTACATTCTGGAATCCCACATTTTTTGCCATCAAACATTAAAGATGAAGGAGAGAGGTAAAGGATGCTCAGGGTCCCCAACTCCCTCTGCTGGCAACCTTCTGTCCATAGTCCTTTCTAGGCAAACTTGGGAAACCCACTTTATTCCAAGCGCTACCTGTATTTCCCTTGGACGGCCAGCAGACAACAACTTTTTAAATTAATTTCTTAGTAGTCCAACAAAGAGGCAGGATCATAGAGAGAGAATGTGTGGAGGTCATTCTTTGGCTCCCTTCATTGAACAGCTCAGTTTTTCACTTGTTAGATGAGGACAAAGTGAGATTCTCTGTTCCTTTGAGAATCAGAATATTAGAAAATAATGATAGAGCAGACAGAACAGATGTCATAGAAATAAAAAAAAAATCAGATATGCCCTTGACAATTGCAAGCAAGCCATTTTTAGACTCACACTTAACAACAGGTTGAAGATTTGGAGCAGAGCATCAATTAGGTAGTGGAAATGGATTGATGTGAGGAGTAATATAACATTGACTTATTTCATTGCATTTTGATGGAATATCTCCCATGGAAAATTATACTTCACTTACAGTCATTATCAAGTTAAATATTGTGTTAAAAAGGAACTACAGAGTTATCATGTGCAGAAAATGGGTGAAATGGGACCCTGAAATGGGGCAGAGTCGAAGGGAGGCACTAAAATGAAAGTCAGGTTATCTTTGAACACAATTCCTATCCAACTTCACTCCATTGCTCAACCTGAAATAAGAATACGATACTCACAGCAGTACCGCATCCACAGCTTGCTGTCCCGGGCTTTCCTCGTTACTGCATCAGGAAGTGCCCCACCCTGTAGGTTAAAGCTGGAGTGACAGCATCCAGGTCAAGGGAGACTGCCTGATTTAACCCCGTGAAAATGACACGCAGAGCATCTAGGCCGTGGCAAGGGCAAGCTGGACATCTTCCCATACTGGATACCGATTCTTCTCTCAGTATTGTTTTTCTTTAAACATTGGATCTGCACTCATCGCCATCAGTGTCACACTTAAGGGTCAGTGCTCACTCCCTTTCCCTGCCCATCTGCCTCACTTTGGCTGGTTTAGTTGCTAGGTCATGTCTGACTTTTTGCAACCTGATGGACTGTAGCCTGCCAGGCTCCTCTGTCCATGGGATTTCCCTGGCAAGAATACTGAAGTGGGTTTCCGTTTCCTTCTCGAGGGGATCTTCCTGACCCAGGGTTTGAACCTGCAGGTAGGTAGTCTCTTGCATTATAGGCTGATTCTCTACCAACTGAGCCACCAGGGAAGCCCAGCCTGGCAATTCACTGTCCAGGTTTTAATATTTGACCTATGTCCTTTTCTCTCTTTCAGCCTTGTGGACTCAAGGATTTTTTCTTCACTCTTCTTGTCTGACTACAAGGACAAGAGGCACTAAAATGAAAGTCAGGTCATCTTTGAACCTGTCCTAGTAATCACAAGTTTTCACACTCAGTGTGTGTCTGATGCCCATAAATGTTTCATTAACAAGATGTTTCTGGCATGCTTTTCTCTCTGAGATCCAGAATCACAGATCAGTCCTTATTTTCAGAAGTCATTGTTTTTCTTTCATGAAACAGAGACTGGAGCCCAGACCTAGGGTAACACAGGTACATGGTGGCATCTGGGGACAGGCAGGGAGCTCCAGAGACAGGAAGACTTAGTTCTAGAATGGAACAGGATCTTTTATGCTCAGCATTCACTGTTAAAAATATTGATTATTATTTAGGTGGCTGCTTTGCTCCATAGCTGTGGTGTGCAGGCCTCTCTGTAGTTGCAGTGCACAGGCTTAATAGTTGTGGCAAATGGGCAAATGGCCCCACTGCATGTGGAATCTTAGTTCTCTGACCAGAGATTGAAGTCCCGTCCCCTGCATTGGAAGCATGGGGTCTTAACCAGTGAGTCACCAGGGAAGTCCTCATTTCTACATTTTTGATATGGTGATCATTTTACTAAGTTCCTTATCTAGATCTAAACCACCTCAATTTTTGTTCTTCTACCTTTATTTGAGCTGCCAGGTTTCTTCTGTTGCTTTTTACATATAAAAGCAACAAAAGCTGCCAGGTTTCTTCTGTTGCATATAATATGCCTCCAGCAGATTTGATAAGCTGTACTATATATTGTCACATTATCTATATATTTTGGTTATCTCTTACTATGTAACAGACCACCCTGAAACTCAGGGCCTTAAGACAAGCATAGTCTCTTATTTCTCATAGTTTCTCTGTATTATATTGCTGAAGGAGATGCTTGTCCAGGTGTAAGCACTGCAGCAAAGGATCACAGGTTTCAGGTCCCAGCCTGTCCCAGTTTTACTCCAGGACCAGGTTGCCCTTCAGTCTCTGGTGAAAGATGTCATCAAAGGCTCCAGACTGTCACTTAGAATTCTAGCCCTGCATTCTCTCACTAGGCATTGGACTCACAAGCCTCAGAAAGGCCTTTGGTCTCTGGAGACCTGCTGCCTGAAACAAGAATAACAATTTTCCTGGTTTACTTTGCATAGAGGTGACTGTCAAGTTCTCCCACTGAATATACTGTCTGAGGAATCCAAATATGAATAGTATATCAGCTGACATTTTGTTAGTTGAAGGGCCTTTCCTGACCTTGATAGGAGTGTCTCCACTCAGCCTCATACACTTAACCCAGCTGAATATGTAATGGAGGCCCTGTATCCTGCCTGGGTTAATGGCCCATTTTCATTCCCTTAGGCAGCTCTCTAAAGCTAAAAGTGTACTTTTTAATACAGTTTCCCCTTCACCCATGATCACTGGTGTGTTGCACAAGCTATAGGCGTGTGCCCGGCTCTAGACGCCAGTATTCCAGTGAATAAGCCTCTGGCCAATTGCAGGATGTTAACACCTCCCTGGGGCTGCGTGGTAAAGAGAATTCTGTCTTCCTTATCCAGCTGTTTAGCCGACTAGAAACCCTGATGATAGCTTTCCTGCATAAAAGTAAAAAATACTGGCTAAACCACTTACAAATATTTCAAAAGGCATTGATGAGCTGGCAGAACATAGAGACCACAGACTAAATGAAAGTGGGTATCACAGAGGTGTTTTGACCCCTTGCAGGCATTTGCTGGACTGGGTGAACTTGCATTGGTTTGTGTAGCTATGGGAGAAAGACAGAAAAGCCCCAAATGGGAAATCCAATTAATATGTTCAAAATGGAAATCTTATTGAAGGTTCTGACCCCCCCCACCCCACAACATACATTATGTTAGGATCTCAAATAACTATATCCTCAGAGTAAGGATAAAGTGGGAAAAAGCCCCAGGGAATGGCAAAGGACATTGGCTGTCTTCATTCCTAATTCTGAATGGAAAGGAAATATTCTCACATAAGAGTCCATGTGCCCAAATACCTTCATAAAGCTTATGAGGGTACGGGTGGTTTGAAAAACCTCAGGTGGAAAATTCAGTTTTAAGTTGAAGTCTAGGTTGGTTCTGTCCTAGGGATGTGGCAACAGGAAACAGATCTTCTCTGCAGAAACTTACCTGTAATCCAGGCTTCAAGAAATTCTCCCAGATAATATTCAGGGATGGGGAGGTGGGGAGGAATGAATTTACACTTAAAAAAAAAAAACCACATATGGAAACAAAGCAATGAGAGAGCCTGAAAAGTGACAGATAGCTAAAGCATATCCACGGTGATTTCAGCCATTGGCATATAAGATACAGATTATAAGATAATGAGCTTTAAGTAACAAACAAAGTGACACAGAAGATAAGAAAGGGACATGTGATTTTAAAGGATCAAGCAGATTTGGCAAAGAACCAAATAAAAAATTTTGAGGTGAAAGTGATTATAGTCAAAACTTCATTTATTGTATTTAGCAGATTTAACAGCCAATTAGGCATAGCTGAAAAGATAAGTCAGCTGAAAGAAATTTAGAGAAATTATCCATAATATAGTCCTCAGAGGCAGAGAAATGGAAGCATGGGAAATTAAGAGCCCCAGAGAAGAGGGTGAGAACTTCAAGATAGTATCAGGAAAAAGGCAATATTGAAAGAGGTAATAGCTGAGATGTTCCCCAAACTGATGAAATTAAACAGATTCAGAAAGCTCATTTGGCCCAGGGATCAAACCCAAGTCTCCTGCACTACAGGCAGACTCTTTACCATCTGAGCTACCAGGGAAGCCCCTGTTAAATCTCAAGAAGGTCAGATAAAAAATCCACACCTCAACAGCAGTGAAAATGTAACACCAAAGACAAATACAATACAAATACTGTTTGCTTTCCATTTTAACCAGCAAGTAAACCTTCTAATAAATTATCAGAAGATAAATTATTCCCCTCAGGATTCCCTGGTGGTGCTGGTTTTGTCTCTCAGTTGTATCCAACTCTTTGCGGCTGCCAGGCTTCTCTGTCCATGGGCTTTTCCAGGCAAGAATTCTGGAGTGGGTTACTATTTCCTTCTCCAGGGGATCTTCCCGACCCAGGGACTGAACCCACATCTCCTGCACTGCACATGGACTATTATTTAACACTGAACTACCAGGGCAGCCCCATGAATTTCCTTGACTGTGTGGTTATATTCTTAATTTCCCCAAGGACTTTTAGATGGACATTTTGGAGAGCTCTATAGACTTCCTTTAGGATTTATTTATTACAGGGCACCAAGCAAGGAGAACAGGCAGCTCATGCTCCAAAGATCCACATTCCCAAGTGGCTTTCAGGGAGGAGGATTAAAAGGCCAGGATGAGGGAGGGGGCTGCAGAGTGTGGGATCAGCTCGTGCACAGTTCCGATAGGCTGGCATCAAGGTGAAGTTTCAAGCATCATCAACCTTCTGGTTTCAACCAGACTAGGGTCTGTGTTCCTGTGGTCATCAATTTTTATCTGGAAGGGATCTGCTTCCTGTAAAACAGCTTAAGAATATGTGTCAGGCCTTTAGTTATATGTTTCCAGGAACCATGAATTTGGAGATACGGCTGTGTGGTAGAGTTTTAGTCTAAATTGTCACCAGCCCCCCAGCCCAGGAGCTATTCTCTGTTTCTACATCTTCACATTTCACAATCATTAATGATTCAGTCTTTTGGGACTCAAAGGAGGCCTGGAGACTTTTGCTTCAAATTACAGGGACATAGGGCCTTGTATACACTTTCATATACTTTTTTTTGCTTTACCCTAGCATTGGAGTCAAACAGATGATGCAAAGGAAGGAAGGAAAGAGGATATTATACGGTAAAACCCACTAGTGATGTATTCTTCATACTATGTGAAATACATAGTGTTATTTCAGTCCAGTACAGTTTTTAGTCCAAATCCTGCTTCTCCTTGGAAATCGCTTATCATAACCCACGTTTTGACTGAGGGGGTTTATTTGATATTTAACATATGTTTAATAGGTTTCTATTATATTCCAGGTACTATTCCAGACAGCACTGGGTATAATAGTGAAAAAGATGGACAAAAATCCCTCCCTCACAGAGGAGAACCAGAGCACAGGCCAGTGGTATATAGAGACGGTCAGTGGCTGGTAGGTGCAATGGAAAAGAATGAAGTAGGGAAAAGAGACTTGAGTGGAAAGTGAAAGGAGGGGTGGGGGCTGTTTTTAGGATGTTCAGGGAGGCCTCAGAGGCAAGGTAAAAGGAGAAAAGAACTGCAAGAGGTGGGGGAGCCCCGTCTCAAGGAAGTAGGTGGGTTGGGTTCATATCAGCCCACATAGCCAGTCCCTCCTTTGCCAAGAAGAAGCTGCCTGATGGTCAGCCTCCAGGTGTGTTGTGCTGGGGACCCCTCAAACATCCATCCCAGGGATAAACTGTGAGGCTGGAGGCTGGAAAGTCTCCGTGGAGGGCCATGGCCAGGGAAACCAGGCCTGTGAGCCGAATTCATAATTGGATGTCAGCTCAAGTGTAAACCACGGCTGCAAGGAACTCAAATTTGCGAACCTTGAACCAGGCTGAGCCCCAAATTAATCTTTTTTTTCCCCCGATAAGCTGAGCACCGAACCAAGGATTTTTCAAAACAGCAACACCCAGTGAGCCAGTTTGAAGCAGAACCAAGCCTATTCATTTTCTAAAAGTATTGAACTGGAACAATATGGGAATATTAAAGTATCTTTCAAACTAAACCAGAATTGAGCTGATCATTCACAAGTGCCAGCTCGAGATGGAAAGAAAAATCTTCTTGGAGACAATTCTGCTTACACTGAACGTCTGGCTGGAAAGTGTGCCTGCCTCACCGCGAAATTATCCTGTCCCATGACTTCTTTTTCAGTGGTAATCTTGGGCTTAATTCATGTGCTTAACTTTTCATCTGTATACTTTGTTGCCTACTTATTCCACATTTTCTTGACATTGAGAGCCACATTTTGCATTGCCCAGAGATCTTAATACAGTTCCTGGTATGTGATAGGTGTGTGGGTGTGGATGTATGTAGTAGAGGAGGCAAGGTGGGCTCCTTCAAACCAAGAGTTTGAAGTTTATTTTGCAAGCAAGAGGAAGCTGTGGAATGATTTTAAACACAGGGTAGTGAGCTCAGATTTGAGTTTTTGGTGGCTTATGTTGTGGGACAGTGGTGTGGAGAAGGGGGCAGAAATGGAGGCAGGGGGATGGGTTAGCAAGTGACTGCAGTCATCTTGGTGAGATGTGATAAACAGCAGTGGTGGGCAGGGCTTGACAATAGTAAACAATTTTCATTAGTGGGTTGGAGAACAAGTCATAAATAGGAGACATGTATGGATGGTAGAATCAACATGATTGGATATAGGGAATGCTGCTGCTAAGTCCCTTCGGTCGTGTCTGACTCTGTGCGACCCGATAGACGACAGCCCACCAGGCTCCTTCGGCCCTGGGATTCTCCAGGCAAGAACACTGGAGTGGGTTGCCATTTCTTTCTCCAGTGGATATAGGGAATAGTGAGGAGTTAACGATGAGTCCCAGTACTCTTTGTATGGATGGTAGAATCAACATGATTGGATATAGGGAATGCTGCTGCTAAGTCCCTTCGGTCGTGTCTGACTCTGTGCGACCCGATAGACGACAGCCCACCAGGCTCCTTCGGCCCTGGGATTCTCCAGGCAAGAACACTGGAGTGGGTTGCCATTTCTTTCTCCAGTGGATATAGGGAATAGTGAGGAGTTAACGATGAGTCCCAGTACTCTTACCTGGAGAATCCCATGGACAGAGAAGCCTGGTAGGCTGCAGTCCATGGGGTTGCTAGAAGTTGGACACAACTGAGTGACTTCACTTTCACTTTTCACTTTCATGCATTGGAGAAGGAAATGGCCACCCACTCCAGTGTTCTTGCCTGGAGAATCCCAGGGATGGGGGAACCTGGTGGGCTGCCGTCTTATGGGGTCACACAGAGTCGGACACAATTGAAGTGACTTAGCAGCAGCAAGGGTGAGTCTGAAGTTTCTAGTTTGGGCAGTTAAGTGGATGGTGGCCACATGCTTACAGGGAATTGGGGAAAAGAAGGAAGTTGGAAAGGCAAAATTTGAACATGGTGAGTGGAGGGTGCCTTTACCTCATAAGTCTAAATGTCATCAGAACAGTACAGGATGTAACTAGACACAGACCTGGGAGTCACTTGTGGAGATCTTGATTGTGTCAGATTTTCTAGGGTAAGGAAGTAAAGTAAGAAGACAATATTTAAGGGCAGGTTGATATTTAAGAAGTTAATTCAAGAAGAGGAGACTACAGAACTGATACCTAAAGAGGTGGGAGGGAAACCAGGAACAGATAGAGACCACAGAGGCTCAAGTCGGGGAGGGGTGTATGGTGGGATTCCAAGGGCAGAATGATCAACAGTCACAGATAGACCACACACTCCTAATCAAATAAAGACAAAGTGTTTCTGGCGGCAATATGGTTACATTGGCCCCATGACTAGGGTGATTTCTCTTAAGGGAAAGGATGACAGCGGGTTACAGAGGCTGAGGAACTGCTGGGATCTGGGGGAGTGGAGAGAGTATAGGGGGCCACTGTTTCAAGAATCTTGATCCTGATGAGGTAGGGCAGGATGCAGGCCCTCAGGGAGTCACTTTCCCTGATTCAGTTTTGGGTTCTCTGGGTTTGGCCAAACTAGGGGACGTTACGAAACGGTCCAAACCTTTACCTGGCTGATGTCTCGTATCTTTCTAAAGGAGATCTTCTCTAGAGCGTCCTATCTCATACCCCTCCCAGTTTTTCTGTTGAACCAAGATGGCATAAATATGTTTATTGTCTCTCTTTTCTAGTCAAACCCAAGGTCCACAAAGGCTAGCATCTTTTCTGTCTGTTCTCTTTTGTTTCCCCCTCACTAAGTTGTTCCAGGCATTATGTTGACATTAACTCCTATTGCTCAGTCTATTTCTCCATCACACAGGCCTCCAATGAGGGGACCCAGAGGAGAATGTCCCTCAGGCCTGAAGTCCAGGCATGATTTTCCCCAAGCAGTGGAATTGTTTCCATCACCTAGATACTATGTTTTGTTTCATAATTCCCTTTGGTGATGTCCCTCTCTTTGGTCACCAGAAAACAGTCAAATTTGCATCCCATTTGAGCAGATGATAGAACATTCAGGCACATCCTTTCCTGTGAATTCATTTCAGCTTCTTTTTCCTCACTTTACTTTCTATTTCCCTGATTTCCTTCTTTCCTGATACTTTCTCACCCTGAGTGCATTTTTCCATGTTGCCTCAAATACTTTTTGAAACAAAGTGAGTATATACATCAATAATGGAGAAGATGGGATGGTAACTAGAAGAGGCTGTGCAGGATGAATTTTTGAGAGTGGAGAGTGTGATGGGGAAGAGGCTGGGGGTACAGGTAGTGGGAGAGGATATGATCCACAGCTCTAATGAGTTTCCAGGAGATTTCAGCCTTGTTGGAGACAAGTCCAAAACACTAAGAAGAGAATGATAACGTACCAAAGCCATGCAGAGGATGTCACTATGAATGGCTCTGGTGAGGAGGTTCAGGGCTATCAGGAGCGGTCACCACCTGTGGATGGCATATTCTGGAAGACTTCATGGAAGAGTTGGAACAAATTCAGCCTTGAAGAAGAAATAGGATCTATTGATAAACAGTGCAAATAAGCCTCATGTTTGTTGAGAGGGTTGAGGATGGCAGGAACTGTTAAGCCAAGTGGCTGGACATCTGAATCAAGCTGTGCCAGGAAGGGGGCCCAGCTAGGTGGGGCCTGCAGAGGTCATGACCTCTATTTGGAACCCCTCCCCCTTGGAGTGGCTGGCGGGGTAGTGGAGGGTGTCCCTGCCAAGGTCAGAACAGGACAAGACCTCTCTTGCTTGGCTGCTTGACCTGCCTCTCCTGGTCAAGCTTTTTAAATCAGTTTGTGCCTTCCTGCCCATTCCAGTCTGCTTGCTTGGCTGACCTTGGTGTCAGCAGAGAGGCCAGGCTGGATTAAAATTCTACTTAAACTGCACAGAGCACACCATCCTTGCAGACTCATCAGCCAGCAGTAAATGGAACTTCTTGACAAGTTTTAAATTTCCTGCCAGGGAGCAGGTGGTGAGTTCCCCTGGAGAAGCAGTCTTGGAGAAGTTTTATCAGCATCTGGCTACAGTATGCGTTTTCTCTCTCCTCCTCTCGGCTTCTCTTCCCTTACCATCCTCACCTCTCGCCTTCCCTCCCGCTTTGCACCTCTTCCATCCCCACTCACTGAAAACTAATTTAGGGACCAGGCGAGGCTTTCTATGCATAGCCTGCCGAGTTACTCATTACTGTCTTTAAGATTCAAAGAGCAAACCTCTTTTTCAAGGTTCTTTTAATGAATCATTTCAGTCTTGGACTTTCAGTTTTCACCTCTGCCAGACAACAGCCATCGGCAAAGGCTGGGAAACTGGACTCACTTGCCGAGACTCTCAGCCATCGGGCAGTGGGAGCGATGTAATTATTCCCCATTAGTGCTCTGTGAAGGCACAGATGGCGTCCTGATGCCATTTTGCCTGTCTCTTTCCCTTGCAGTGAAACATTCTGGTTTATGTCACTTCATTTCAGAAAAGAAGGGTTAAAGCCTGGCTCAGCATGCCTACCCATCTCTCCCACTGGACAGGTTCATGTCAGAGTCCAGGGTTGTGAATTTCCTATATGGAGTCCATAATTACTTGTTATTTACCCGGGCATACAAAGATATGTGTTAGCCTCCAGCAGGAAAATCTGTGTAATCAGAACTCCCTTTGCTGCTGCGGATACAGGAAGGAAAACAAAAAAAAAGAGGAAAGAAAAAAATGGGTTACCATAAAACAAAGGCAGGATCCTGAAAAATAACCCAGTGGTCATTTTATTAGTGATTATCAGCAAAGCAATTAAAACAGAAGGGCAGATGTCATCTCAGGAGCAGACTTTGGATCTTTGCCAGGCTCAGTCATCCTCTCTAACAAACCTTTTTGCCTTCTCCCCACTGGTCCCGTCTGTTTGAGATTAGAAGTATTTCTGACATGCTGTGCAAATATATGCAAATTTGATGTGAGTTCTCATCAACCCCTCTTTGCCAGGTGTGGCCGGGCTGCCAGCCTCCTGGAGTCTCGGCAGTATGGTCTGTACTGTGGTGCCAGGAGCCATTAGGGACCCAATGAATCAAATTAGGGAACCCTGGCAGCTCCCTGGGGGCCAGAGTCATTCCTGGGCTCCTAGGGTGTGGAAGAGCATAAGGGAACATCAGAGACAGGAGGAAACGGGCTGACTTCCACCAGCTTTTAAGACATCTATTGGTTTCTGAGTTTTACTTTCATTTTTCTACAGACACTGTGGAAATTTGCTGTCCTGACAGGAACAATTATTTGATGATGTACTTATTCATGTATCTCTTTCAGAGCTGGTCTTACAAGCCAGTGATCACTGCTGAGATGTTCCAGGGGAACCCATCCTGATATGTGTGGTTGGATGGAGAGAGGCCTGAGTGTGTGTGTGTGTGTGTGTATACATGTGTATATACACACATACCCACACATTCAGAGTGTTGTCATCACAAGATCAATGTCTCATTCACATATAAATTCCAAGTAACCAATATTTGGCTCCTAAAATGGCCATCCTCAAGCAGTTGAACATTTTCCATGGTTTACTTAAGCTTTTCATGGGTTTTCGTCCCCTCCTTTCCTCTGAGGTCTGCCTCTTCTCTCTTCACTCACCACCCTTGCCTGTTCTCTGTAGGCTGAATGTGAGAGGAAGAGGGGCTGTAGTTATGTGCCAAAGGAAAAAAGGTGGGAAAACCAGGAGGAGAATGTTAAAAACTTATGTGACGACTACCACCTTCAAACACAACTCTTCTTTTAAAAAAACGTTGTTTAATTTTTATACAATGTTAAAGGTTACTTTTGATTGATAGTTATTATAAAAATTGGCTATTACTCACATGCTGTACAGTATATCCTTATAGTTTATGTGTAATAGTTTGTACCTCTTATTTCCTCTCCTATTTTGTCCCTCCCCACTAACCACTAGTTTGTTCTGTGAGTCTGCTTCTTTTCATTACATTCACTAGTTTGTTGTATTTTTTAGATCTTACATATAAGCGATATCATACCATGTTTCTCTGACTTATTTCACTGAGCATAATGCCGTCTAAGTATCCATCCATGTTGCTGCAGATGGCAAAATTTCATTCATTTTATGACTGAGTAGTGAGTAGTCATGCACACAGAGTATTCCATATGTGTCATTTTATATATATATATATATACACATACACATATGTAAAATCCTTATATACATATATAATCACTATATATTTATAAAATCATTATATATATATATATAATCACATCTTATTCATCCATTCATCTGTTGACAGACACTTTAGGTTGCTTCCATTATCTTGCCTATTGTAAATAATGCTGCTATGATCATTGGGGTACATGTATCTTTGGGAATTAATGGTTGTTTGTTTTTTTTTCAGATACATAGTAGTGAAATTGCTGTATCATATGGTAGCTCTATTTTTAGTTTTTTGAGAAACTTCTGTCAGGGGTGTGTAATCTCCTCGGTTCTGTCTCATCTCAATAAAAACTTTGAAGTGACGGACGTTAAAGCCCTCGATGTGTCACAGCTCTCCGACTGTGTTACAACTCTTGGGTCTCGGACAGACTATGTTATAGCTCTTGGACAGATCAGTATTACAGCTCAGTTTTATTTAGAAAATAACAGGAAAATACATCCTCGAGATGTGGGGGCATGCCGACCCAAAGATGCGAAGAAAGTAGAGAGCCCGGCCCTTTGGCTCCTCTTTTTATATGTTTTTCCCTACCCCGGGCCTGTCCTATGTAAATTGGGCTAGCCAGGAGTGCTGTTTGCCTCACCTGAGGTCCCCACTCCGGTCTCAGATCTTCCTTTGTTCTTGTCCGCGGGCTTTTCCCCTCCTTGTCTTTTAGCCACCACCATTCTGAGCTCCTCTTTCCTGTTCTACCTGCCTCTCAGTCCCATACTGTTTTCCAGAGTGGCTGCCCCACTTACATTCCCGCCAACAGGGTACGAGGGTTCCCTTTGGTCTACACCCTCGCCAGTATTTGTTATTTGTAGACTTTTTGGTGATGGCCATTCTGACAGGTGAAACACAGCTCTTTTTAAATCAGCCCCAGTTGAGAGCAGAGGATCCTTTACTAGAATCTGAATCTTACCTTTCTTGCTCATACATCATTATGCAAACAGTAAAAAGACGAATGTTGGGCTTTTTAAGGATGTTTATGTATTTGTCATAAGTAATCAAGAGTCATAATTATTTCCCATTTGGAACAAGGCTCTAACATTCTACTGAGTATGCCACGATCTGGAGTGTATATGAATAAATTCCCTTCGCTACTCATACTGAAGCTGCTCCGGTAAGAAGCAGCTCAAACAAACTATAACCCCTGCATTTGAAGTGTCTACCCTAATGACCTACTAATGGTTGTTGAGAAACAGATACCTCTTAAGTGTCTGACACAGAAGGGAATGACTTGAAGGGCTTCTTGGTATCCAGGGAATATATTAATAAAGATCCCTTTAAACCACACTCTGAGGGCTTCCCAGGTGGCTCAGTGGTAAAGAATCCACCTGCAATGCAGGAGTCATGGGAGTCATGGGATCGATCCCTGGGTTGGAAAGATCCCCTGAAGGAGAAAGTGGCAACCCACTCCAGTACTTTTGCCTAGGAAATCCTCTGGGCAGAGGAACCTGGCGGGCTACAGTCCATGGGGTTGCAAGGAGTCGGACACGACTCAGCGACTAAGCAGCAAAGCCATTCTCTGTTGAAATGCATAGCTGGTACAAGGGTAACAATATTCTGGGCCCCTGAAATAGACTTCAGCTTGACTTTATTATTGGAGCTGCTTCTCTTAAGAAGGCTCACTCTTCAATTGTAGGGATAATTTTTAACATCAGACTGATGTGTGATTCTTTAGCCACAGAGAGTTCAAAACTGTAATTTGTTTCCTTTACTGTGGTATCTAAATGTGTATTTCATGTGCTTCCTGATTGGCAACAAAATGCCCCTCGGTGGAACTTTGATTTGGGGTTTTCATTACGTGTGAAAGAAAGAGCAAGACACTCCCAGCCGTTGGGCCCTTGTCCTCTCAGACTCTGCAGGATTCTTGAAGCCCAGGGTGGCAACTGCTGGTCTTTCAGGTACTCAAATTCTCCTTGGGCTTGAAACCTCGAGAGAGACCAGCTATCTCCACTAGCTGGGAAATGCTCTTCCTGTGGGTGCTCCTAGAAGACCCCGTTTCTGCCAATTGACTTGACATAGGTTCCCCTCAGTCTAACTTTGAGATTATCTCACCCTTCTCAGTTTTGGCTCTGATAAGGCCATTTCGTGTGGCATATTTTTTGTGTGTTTCCAGGCAAAAACCACCACAATATTGTAAAGTAATTAGCCTCCAAGTAAAATAAATAAAAAAAGAATTAAGCCAATGACTTAAAAGAATTAATTATTTGGTGACTCCCTATGACAGTCACTAAGCTCTAGCACAATTTTAAATATATACGTTTATATATTTATATTGAATTCATTTGTTGAAATGTTTATAAAAAGTTTTCTTGGTATAAAAGGTAAATAATTGCAGTGCTCCAACATCCCCAATGCAAACTTTTTGTACACTGCCTAGCCTGTATTTGGAGAGAGATCGCCTTAAATTACCTCTCCAAATTTGTTGAAATACTGTCCAGATGTTACCATGTGTTATACTGATAAATCAGTATGTAAATAGCAACTTTTATTTATATATAGACCTGAGATATGAACAAGTCACTAAGGAATATATTAGGCAGCAGTCTGCAAATATGAAAAAGTGTGGAGCAGACCAGAGCATTTTTGTATTGGGTAGGACCTTAAAAGAGATAGAAGAGGGCTTTAGCAAGAGAAAAATAAGTCCCTGTCATGCTCCCTGCAGGGTGTAGGTCTCAGTGATGACAGATAATGTTTATTGGTGCTTCTGGGCTTCTCAAATGGTGCTAGTGGTAAAGAATATGCCTGCCAATGGAGGAGATGCAAGATAATGTGAGTTTGATCCTTGGATTGGAAAGATTCCCTGGAGTAAGAAATGCCAATCCGCTTTAGTATTCTTGCCTGGAAAACCCCATGGACAGAGGAACCCGGAGGGCTACAGTCTATAGACTGTATTGAAAGGAATAGTAGATGACACAGCTGGAAAGCCCCAGGGTTAGGGTTTGAACCCCAATAGCCTACAGTGCAGTTCTGATACTGACTGCCTGGAATTAATTAGGTCGCATGCACAGGTTAAGAGCATAGTCTCCCACACACTTGCTCTCACTTCAGACACAAGCTACAAGCTTAGAGGGTCCCCTGGTCATCTGTATCTCTGACCAACGGGCTACAAGTTTGGGCGTTTTCATGACCCCCTTAGAATCCATAAATTGCAGAGCAGTTCACAAAACTCAAGAAAGCACTCAGGAAAACTTACAGTCTCATATAAAGGATACAAATCAAACCAGAGTAAAGAAGAACTACATAGGGTGAGGTCCAAGAGAGTCCCCAACACGAGGCTTTTTGTCGCCTTCCCGCACAGTTAACCAGGAGGCTCTGATTAACTCTGAGGTCCAGTGGCCTCAGCCTGCGGCAGCTTGGAGGGGGCTTTGGCTCCCCGCCAGAGATTCAGGTTGGGCCTCAGTGGCAAGAGCACTGGACCCTCACCACTAGACCAGTGGTCGGTGACAAGCTGGTTCTTCAGTTTTGCAGAAAAGAACTCCCACAAAGACAGAAATTAGTGAAACAAATGAAGTATTTGTTAAGAAAAAGAGTACAGTATGTGTGGACAGACAGCAGACTCGGAGGGAGAGTCCCTGAGTCGTACATTTGTAGGAGTCTGAGTTACCTTTATGCAGCATTTTCTTCTGGGTTTCCTTTGACTAGTCATTTCGATTTCCCTGGTTCAGAGTCCATGTTTGGCTTACCTCAGGATCCTTCCTTTCTTAGCCAAGATGGATTCTTCCCAAGAGGCCTGTGGGTAGCTTGGCATCATGTAACATCACTCCCCTTTGACCTTCAAGGAGCCTTTCTATGTCTCCATAGTCAGGGAAGTCTCTTGACCTTGAGAATGAGAAATATGAGGTTTCTCATCTTCTATCTGGGCAGGGCCCAGCCTTCTCCTACAATTGTTCTGCTCTTCTCATCTGGAGTACCCTGGGCGTCCCATCTACCTTTTGTCTCAGCTCCACTGAGCTTTGGTGTCCAGTGTTTTTGTTTGCGTTTCATTTTGTAAGCATGATTAGTTGAGTCATTGTCCACATAACTTTAATTCAGTCTCTAGCACCTTCCAGACTGATACCACTCAGCTCTAAGTCTCTAGTCATGTAGTTGATTTTTCGGACTTGGCCAGCTCCATCCTGAAACTACCTGGGAGCCCACCAGGAACCGTTTTGTTAGCATAAACTCAGGTGTGGTCTGAGGGACCCACCTGCAATAATGAAGGCCCTGCTGCTCCTCTGGGAAATTCCAAGGGTTTTGAGGCTCTCAGGGGCAAAGGCCAGCCAAGTTCTTTATCATCTAACACAGTCTAACTCCAGAGGCTCATCATACACTGCTTAAGATTCTCAAGTCTTTTCTCTCCCTAGCCTGTAGATCCAGCCTCCAAACAGTGTCTCCTGGCTAAACACAGGCTTTGGCTTCTGAGATCTTTCCTGAGTCAGGGTCTGGTGGGTCAGTAGAAGGGTTACCCTCTGAAAATCAGAGCCTGAATGTTCAGTGTTCTAGCAAGTCACCTAATGAGAAGATGCAAATTTCCCCTGCGAAGATAGGAAGCCACCTGTTTGGACTGCAAATGTATCTACACATTTAATGGAATCCAGAAACCACAGGGGCCTTTCCCAGAAACCAAGGTCAACATCTTGTTAAGTGTAGTAAAAATATCTATATGCCACTGAGGGTGATGAGTGTCTGTGGGACTCTCACTTCCTATCACTGGCTGGGATCCAGGAGATGCCCGATTCACCACTTTATAGACATACGTGTTGATGGAGGAGGATGGGGTCACAGCAGCCTGGGACAGAGAAGTGCTCACACTGTTTGCCAGTCTGTACACCTTGGGCCAGGGGACCCAGAGCTTCTAGGATGCAGGGTTTCGGGTGTATGGATTACACATTAAGTTCATAAGCTCCTCACTTTTCCAGGAGAGGGAAGGTGGACATTAAGGGAGGAGCTTTCCAGAAATGCATGATCTGGCTGTGCGAAGAGGGGCCTGGAATCAGAACTGCTGGCGAGGGTCAGAGATGGGAAGCCAGAAGGAACTGCTTCCCCAGTCTTTCCAGATCACCCCATCTTCTCCCAGTGTGTTGCTGGCCCTCTTGCCACCCGGCCTCCACCTGACTGCCCAGGAGGAGGCTGTTTTTGTCCTTGCTGTTTTGAAGAGTAGGTAATAAGCAATTTAATATATGTTGCTTAGATTTACCCCTCCAAAAACCTTAGACTTTCTCTTTTTTTTTTTTAATTTTTTTACTTTATTCTACTTTACAATACTGTACTGGTTTTGCCATACATTGACATGAATCAGCCACAGGTGTACACAAGCTCCCAATCCTGAACCCCCCTCCCACCTCCCACCCCATATCATCTCTCTGGATCTGCCCCGTGCACCAGCCCCAAGCATCCTGTATCCTGTATCGAACATAGACTGGCGCTTCATTTCTTACATGATAGTATACATGTTTCAATGCCATTTTCCCAAATCATCCCACCCTCTTTCTCTTTTTGAGAATATTTATTTCCTTGTTTGGCTATGTAGGGTCTCAGCTGCAGCACCAGGATCTCTGTGCGGCATGTGGGATCTTTGTTGTCACGAGCAGGCTCAGTAGTTGTGGCAAGTAAACTTAGTTGCCCTGAGTCATGCGGGATCTTAGTTCCAGATTCTTAACCACTGGCCAACCAGGGAAGTCCCTCCCACCCCCAACTTTCCGATTGTTAATATATGAGCATTAGGGAGAAAGTGGAAAGATGTACAGAGCAGAAAACTTCCTAAATGCTGACTCTTCTAGAACTCTAGAAGATGCCTTGTAGAGCTCAGAGAAGAGAGGCCTGTATGTGGCTGGTGGGAAAGGCTCCCAGGAGACTGCTGTAAGCACAAGGGAGGGCCCCAGGAAGGACAGGAGAGAGGTATTTTCTAAGCAGTAACTTCACATATTAAAAATCTGTATATTCCTCAACTATAATGGAGAGGCCTCGAGGGAGCCATTGGTGTGGATCAAACTAATGGGCTCACAGTTGAGCGGGTTGGTTGTGCCGTGTGTACTTACAGTCCTGACAGGTTCCTTGGATTCTGACGTCTTGCGGGTTAGCTGCTGTGGAGGTTCTGACTGTCCTATAGCATCAAATTCTTTTCATTCTTGGTTTTCTTTTCTTTACTACCACAACAGATTTGATCAAATGGATAAGGAACATTGATACTGAAATATGTGAAATGGATGAGGGGCAAAAATATGACAATGACTCTTCCTGCAGCAAGGATGGTTTTATCTGATCATATATTAAGTTCATTGGCTCACCAGGTGTACCCAGTGTATCAGGGCAGCTCCTGAACTCCAAAAAGCATTGTTAAAAAGAGAAAATAGAGTGACAGTTACACCCAGTTTGACTTTTTATGGGTTATTTGTAGAAATGATTTAAAGAAATCCCAAAATAAGCCTGCCTTATCTCATCATCTAAAAGTGAAATCCAAAAAAATTATAAAAATTAGTGAGCTCATTTTTAAGGTGCGTGTTGTAAGCATTCGCCTCATCCCATCATGGAAGCAGAGTTTGTTTCAGATGTGGTGTCCTGCATCCTGTGTGTGCATGCTCAGTCATCTCCAGCTGTTTGTGACCCAGGGACTGTCGCCCGCCAGGTAATTTTTTTACTTTATTCTACTTTACAATACTGTACTGGTTTTGCCATACATTGACATGAATCAGCCACAGGTGTACACAAGCTCCCAATCCTGAACCCCCCTCCCACCTCCCACCCCATATCATCTCTCTGGATCTGCCCCGTGCACCAGCCCCAAGCATCCTGTATCCTGTATCGAACATAGACTGGCGCTTCATTTCTTACATGATAGTATACATGTTTCAATGCCATTTTCCCAAATCATCCCACCCTCTTTCTCTTTTTGAGAATATTTATTTCCTTGTTTGGCTATGTAGGGTCTCAGCTGCAGCACCAGGATCTCTGTGCGGCATGTGGGATCTTTGTTGTCACGAGCAGGCTCAGTAGTTGTGGCAAGTAAACTTAGTTGCCCTGAGTCATGCGGGATCTTAGTTCCAGATTCTTAACCACTGGCCAACCAGGGAAGTCCCTCCCACCCCCAACTTTCCGATTGTTAATATATGAGCATTAGGGAGAAAGTGGAAAGATGTACAGAGCAGAAAACTTCCTAAATGCTGACTCTTCTAGAACTCTAGAAGATGCCTTGTAGAGCTCAGAGAAGAGAGGCCTGTATGTGGCTGGTGGGAAAGGCTCCCAGGAGACTGCTGTAAGCACAAGGGAGGGCCCCAGGAAGGACAGGAGAGAGGTATTTTCTAAGCAGTAACTTCACATATTAAAAATCTGTATATTCCTCAACTATAATGGAGAGGCCTCGAGGGAGCCATTGGTGTGGATCAAACTAATGGGCTCACAGTTGAGCGGGTTGGTTGTGCCGTGTGTACTTACAGTCCTGACAGGTTCCTTGGATTCTGACGCTTGCGGGTTAGCTGCTGTGGAGGTTCTGACTGTCCTATAGCATCAAATTCTTTTCATTCTTGGTTTTCTTTTCTTTACTACCACAACAGATTTGATCAAATGGATAAGGAACATTGATACTGAAATATGTGAAATGGATGAGGGGCAAAAATATGACAATGACTCTTCCTGCAGCAAGGATGGTTTTATCTGATCATATATTAAGTTCATTGGCTCACCAGGTGTACCCAGTGTATCAGGGCAGCTCCTGAACTCCAAAAAGCATTGTTAAAAAGAGAAAATAGAGTGACAGTTACACCCAGTTTGACTTTTTATGGGTTATTTGTAGAAATGATTTAAAGAAATCCCAAAATAAGCCTGCCTTATCTCATCATCTAAAAGTGAAATCCAAAAAAATTATAAAAATTAGTGAGCTCATTTTTAAGGTGCGTGTTGTAAGCATTCGCCTCATCCCATCATGGAAGCAGAGTTTGTTTCAGATGTGGTGTCCTGCATCCTGTGTGTGCATGCTCAGTCATCTCCAGCTGTTTGTGACCCAGGGACTGTCGCCCGCCAGGCTCCTCTGTCCACGGTATTATCCAGGCAAGAATACTGGAGTGGGTTGCCATTCCCTCCTCCAGGGGATCCTCCCCATCCAGGGGCTGAACCCACCTCTCCAGTGTCTCCTGCATTGGCAGGAAGATTCTTTACCACTGAGCCACCTCAGATGTGGCAGCACATTTTAATGTATGTTCAGTCCCTAAGCCAAACCTGATTATTAGAACATTTGGGGATTTATTGTCAGCAAATCAGATTTTTCTTACATAATTAATCTAGAGTAAATTAAATTGTGTGCATCACTCGGTAAATGGAAATATGTACAAATTTGACTACACGTTATGAATATTATTAAATCCAGTTAAAGATATAATTTATAATGCGTTCTTTAACACTATACTGATCTGAATGAGATATTTTAAACTTAAAATCAGTTCTGTGTGATATTCTATACAAAAATGATGAAACGGTTTTTAAAATTCTGAAGACAGTTGGTAAGATTCCGCATTACTCTAAGCAGAATTCACGAGTCACAATAGGAAGTGCTGAAGGAGTCCTCTGATAAGCTTGTTGACCAACCAGAGCAGTGTTATATGTAGGGACTGATGGTGATTAATTTCTCCTGCAGTGTTCATGCTAGGATCAGAGGCCATTTGCAAATACTTGCAAACAACTATTTAGTGCTTTCTATGTGCCAAGGATTATTAACTAATCATTTCTTAGTATTAGCAGTTTAATCTTCCCAAACACTTTATGAGGCAGGTACCATTATTAATATCATTCCCATTTTAAAGATGAGGAAACTGAGATAGAGCAGTCCAAGCAAACGTGACTCAAACCCAAGCTGTCTGCATCCAGACTCCATATACTGAAACAGTGCGCTGTATGCTTACTACAAAGCACGTGAACTCGTGATTGACGTCTCATGGTGTGTGGCTTATCGTTTTTCCTTATCTTCAACCTTTAGCTGTCAGAATTCCAACCCTCTGTCCTGGGCCAGGTGTGAGAAGCTAGTCTTGTGTCAGCCAGGGTGCCATCTTTCCTCTCCTGAGGGAATTAAGCTGTAACTTGGCTTGCTATCTGTCGAGGGCTAAGTGGGCAACTCGAGTAACTATATATTTGTTCATTCTTGCCTCTGTGGTTTTTCACAAGTAAGCTTTGCAGGAGCTGCTGAGCTGAAGGAAACCTAAAACATACAGGTTAAGATAAGGACCAAACTCCTCTAGTGAAGGCTATGGTTTTTCCAGTATTCATGTATGGATGTGAGAGTTGGACTGTGAAGAAGGCTGAGCGCCGAAGAATTGATGCTTTTGAACTGTGGTGTTGGAGAAGACTCTTGAGAGTCCCTTGGACTGCCAGGAGATCCAACCAGTCCATTCTGAAGGAGATCAACCCTGGGATTTCTTTGGAAGGAATGATGCTAAAGCTGAAACTCCAGTACTCTGGCCACCTCATATGAAGAGTTGACTCATTGGAAAAGACTTTGATGCTGGGAGGGATTAGGGGCAGGAGGAGAAGGGGACGACCGAGGATGAGATGGCTGGATGGCATCACTGACTTGATGGACATGAGTTTGAGTGAACTCCGGGAGTTGGTGATGGACAGGGAGGCCTGGCGTGCTGCAATTCATGGGGTCGCAAAGAGTCAGACACAACTGAGCGACTAAACTGAACTGAACTGAACTCTTTGTTGGGAAAATAGGCTGAGGTTAACTGGGGCTTGCATATTTCCGCAGCCCAGCAGTGGAGAAGTTGAAGACATTGGAAGAGATATTCGAGGGTACCCAAAAGGAGGAGGGTGGGGCATGACCCCCTTTTCGTGACATTCTCTAATGGCCTCATCCCCCTCATCCTCTCCACATGAATGTGTTCTGGCTTCCCTTGGTGGTTATGGTTTGTCTATGGAACAATCTCAGACAGAGCAGAGACTGAGATCTCCAGCTAAGGAGTCAGGCTGGAATCTCAGCTCTGGTCTTTATCAGCTGTGTGACCTTGGGTAAGTAACCTGACCTCTAGCCTTTGTGACCACCGGGACTAACAATAGTTTTTGCCTAACAAGGTTTCTGTAGAGATTGAGTGAAGTTATGATTATAAAGTACCTACTAGTACTTGGCCCCAAGTAACTGCAAACAGCATCATCATACACTAATGTACACTGCACTGAAGTGCTTGCTGTCTCTCCATAACACACACACACACACACACACACACACGTACATACATGTATGATGCATGCACATATTTCTTCTTTTTTATTCCTCTGGGTGCCTAGGAAACTTAGACTTTCCAACTGGCATTTTCATTATTCCTTGCTATGTAACAAACCACCTCAAATCACAATGGCTTAAAACAACCAGAGTTTTGGTCTCTCATGATGCTTGGGGTTGACTGGGCTCAGCTGGGCAGTTCCTCTGCTCCACGTAAAGTCAGTTGGGGCTGCACTCAGCAGGGGGTCCAGTGGGGCTTGTTCTGTCCAGGCTCAGTGGCCTGTTTGAATCTGTATGTGGCCTCCATGTGGCTTGTGGCTGGGTTCCAAGAAGCAATATCCCATGAGTGAGAGTTGCTAACATCCCCAGTGGAAGCTGCAAGAGTCCTCGAGACTCAGTCTAGAAGTCAGGCAGTTCTTTTCTTTTTAATTATTGATACATTTTTTTGTGGCTCTCAGTCTTTGTTGGCGTGGCTGGGCTTTCTCTGGTTGTGATGAGTGGGGGCTATTCTTCATTGTGGTGCTCAGGGTTTTCTTGTGGCAGCTTCTGTTGCAATTCTCGGGCCCTTGAGCCCTCAGGTTTCAGTAGTCGTGGTGCGTGGACTTACTTGCTCCCCTGCATGTGGGGTCTTCTTGGACCAGGGATGGAACCTGATGCCCCTGCATTGGCAGGCAGATTCATAACCACCAGGGAAGTCTCAGAAGTCAGGCAGTTCTGGCTGAAAGTCACTGAAAACCCTGGATGCAGAGGGACCAGCTCTTTGTACCTCTCTCTTTGGTGGAGGTTTTCTCACTGCGTGTCTAGAGAAAGGGACAGAGCACATGGATGCAGACATCTCCACATGGAGCTGAACTTGCCTATATCCGTGCTTGAGGTGTGGCTCCAGGTGTCGGATACTCACCTGGTTTCTTCCCTCTCACTCTGCCCTCCTCTTCCTCTCACAGGCCCCCACAGCATTTGCCTCTGTCTCATAGCACCTCTGTTCAGACCCTAGCAGACATGGTAATAAAGAATCTTCTCTATACTGAGAAGAGACCAAGATCTCATTAATGTCACTGAGACTTAGAAAATCTTTGTTTATCGGCTATAACTGGCAGTCAAGATTAATGACTCGACTTAAAAAAAAAACAAAAATCCCATTTTGTTGACCAAAAAAACCAAACAAGTTTTTCTTTCTCTTAGAGTTCTTGCTGTAACAGCTTTCATACTCCAGCTTTATCACCCATGGCTCTTGGTTCCCCTAACCCCACAGGGAATTACAGCTGCCTCTGGCTACCTGGAAGAGCGTTCTTTCAAGGAAATGCAGAGTGAAAAGTACAGTGCCTGAAAACATCATCCATAAACAGTAGCTATGATTGTGGTGGTGATTATCCCACATCAAGATCATGCATTCACTTCTTGGTGGCTGGGACTAGCTGAGGTTACTCTGGATATTAGCCTGGACCTTTGGCAAGCTGCCAGTGGGAGACTGTTCTGCTTGGATCTTCACTGCAGCCCCAAGGCCCCTTCCAGCCTGCTGTTTCTTCTTCTTCTCTGCTGTCAGCTGGCCACAGTGACTGCCTGTGGGCAATGAATGGGCAAGAGGGAACTGCTAACCTGGCCATCTCTCTAACTTGAATGTCACTTCCCCAGGGCTAGGACTGTCCCTGCTGTATCCCCAGCAGCTAAAACAGTGCCTGGAGCATAGCGTGCACTCAGTAAACATTTACTGAATACTGATTGAATTTTGACTCCCTCCCTGACCGTCCCCAGGCATCTGTCTCCTGTGCTCCATTGTTGCTATTTCCTGGGGCCAGGTCAGCCCACAGGGCTCACCCCTGTGTCTACCTTTTGCTCACCAGGCTGTTGCAGGGAGTGAAGTTCTCAGTGTCATTGTCATTGGTCGCTCTTTAGAGGGCTTCTGAGTGAGGGTGTGCCTTGCCGATGCAGAGGTGGGGCCTCATAGGAAGCGGGCACATTCTCTGGCTAACAAAGCATCTCGGCAGATGGGCTGTCTCAGGAATAAGGGCTCTACTCAGACTTTGTTAGCAGGAGGATGCCCCAGTGGTTCAGAATTTGGAATACTGCCTCAGGCTGCTAGAGAAGGCCTTGGGTCTCCAACAGGGAGCAGGAAACCACCTAGAAATGATAGAAGGTGTTTGAGGGGATGGGGGTACAGATGACTGACATTGCCTGTTCTGAATATTGCCCCACCAGGAGTACAGAACATAGACTGTCAGTTCTGGGGGCTGGTCCAAGGCCAAGTAGACTGGAAATTCCCCCAGTTTTGTATTTGGCCACTACTCCGGTGACCTTCAGACTGAGGATTCTCTCATTAGTACCTACAATGACTTCCTAGAAAAACTAGTGTGAATGGGGGTGATTTGCTGTTTATCTCACATGTACTCTATTCCCCTTTATCCACTGGCTGGTACTGGGCCAATGTGATGTGACCTTCAGTGCTCCACGGGGGACCTTAGTGCAGCCTCGGGTCCAGGCACACACACAGTGAATGTTTATCTAATGAAAGAGCGAATGAGAAAAATTCAAGGGAGGGAGGAAGGAAGGAGAATTACTTCATGGAGATGATGTCAGTGCTACCTTTGAAGTCTCTAAATTTTTATAATAGCAAAAAATTAAACTCAAATGCCCATCTGTAGGGGCCTGGTTAGTTCACTACATAATGAGATACAATGGATCAACTTAAAAATGCAGATATTCTCTATATACTAATAAGACATTTCCAAGATAATATAAAAAGCCAAGTCACTTTGGTGTGTGCGTAGCAAACTACTTTTGTGAAAACACAAGGATAGAAAAATAAGATGATCTATGTTCATGTGTCATCTAAGGAAAAGAAAAATCTTTGAAAGAATGCACAAGACCTTCTTTAGTAAAAATAGTTAACCTTTTAGGGTAGGAGGAAACTGGTGTGGGGAAGAGATGAGATAGGAAAGGACATTTTTTCATTATATTTATATATATTTTTTGCCTTTTATAATTTTTGTACCTGGCAAATGCATCACTCTTTCCACAAAATGTCTTTGAGTCCCAGAAGTCAGGGAGCATCCTGGGTTGAATTTCCTTTATCTAGTGCATGTGACTGGAGCACTCCCTCAATCATGACAGAATTGATTTCATAATAGAATCTGATTCTTCTCATTCTAGCCAAATCTATCTCATCTGAATTGTTGCCCTCCAGTTATAAGAAAGAGAAAATGGCTTGGCTTGAAATAAATGCTTAGATATTGATACATCTTTTTACTTCGCAATTGGGGTGAATTATGTTATTGATCTCTAAATTTGTGGGCAGTTTTTACCTCAACAAACATTCAGCTTTACCAGTAAATGTTTTTAACTATCAAAAAGTTGGTAAGTTTCAGGTATAATACCACTGGCCACAATTTCTGCAAAGAAGGCCAGTCAGAAACCAGTCTGTGTCCACGGCTTTTCTGTCTCTCTCTCCTTTATGTCTCTTTTTTTGAACATGTTCAACATCTTTTATGGGTAAACTACAGATTAAAAAAACCCTCAGAGACATATATGGATATGTGGAAACCATATTATGTCTACAGGTGATTTTTTAAGGGGTTATGTTTGTGGAGGAATAGTAAATTATTGCACTATGAATATATTGGTGTAAGTGGCTTATAGTCTTAACTTTAATACCAATTGGTAATTTCCTAACTCATTATAACCAGACTTTAACATATTAACTTAGCAAAGAACTGATCAATGTCTTCCCTGAGAAAATATGTTACAACCTAGCACATTCCCATCTATTATAATATTCTTGGTCAATAAACATAATTTTTATTGTAATTATGGAGAGCTGGCTTTCCTTCTTATGCCGAGCATGGTAAATGCAGAAGTATGAGACTGTGTAGGATCAAGGTGCCATCTGTAATAGCACATTCAGCTAGATTTATGTCCCTCTCCAATTAGGAAACAATCAAGCTCAAATTAATTTAGCTCACAGCTACTAATGAGCAACAGCAAAAGTGCTCACTATAAAAATTGTTATTGAATTTTATTTCCTTCAACTTGATGTACCTTGGTGCCCTGGGAAGAAATGCCAGCTTGAGGTCTGTGATAAGGGACCTTGAGGTTGTCTCATCCGCTCTGTCCCTGGTTTTGGTGACAGCTCCATCCCCTGGCGGACCAACATCTAATGAGTTGTTAGAGCTCCATAGGGATGGACCTCCTCAGCCAGCTTATCCTTCATGGCTACCTTCTGAGTGAATTCTGTGCTCTAGGCAGGTCTGATATGA
Organism: Madoqua kirkii; assembly: GCA_006408675.1. Lineage (NCBI taxonomy): Eukaryota > Metazoa > Chordata > Mammalia > Artiodactyla > Bovidae > Madoqua > Madoqua kirkii. The sequence continues at coordinate 27,940 of SJYC01059391.1, forward strand.
TTCCAGCCACATCTGTAACTTAAAATCTTTCAGGAGCCACATTTAAAAAAATGAAATTAATTTTGAAGAATTTTATTTGACTCCATATATGCAAAATATTATTTCAGTGTGTAAAAGAATTGTAAAAAGGTTAGTGAGCAGTCACATTCTTTTTTTTTTTTTCGTACTATTTAACAACAGATATGTATCTCATATGTACAGCATTTCTCAATTCAGTCGAATCTCAGTTCAAATGAGCACTGGCCCTGTGTGACTTGTAGCTGCCGTGTTGGACAAAACAGGTCTGGATTGAATTCCTTCTACTGTAATAAGGTCTTAACTTTCGTCTTTGGGGTTTACAGGCTGTGGGTAGGTGGGCATTGGCTTTGGGGGCTTAGTGGCAATAAAGAACGTGTTAAAACTACAAACATGAAAAGGCACTACATTTTCATTTCCCCTGTTAGTCTTGTGTGCCATTGGCATATTTACAGTCTCTGTGAATTGGCTTACAGCTCCTGCCACCATCCACCTTCCACACTAATAAAGGCAGAATAGATCTTCATAAATAACCCGTTTCCTCATTATCAGAGCTTGGCTTCACCAATTATGGCCTCATAAAAAGGGTTTTTTCCACATTATTATTATTTGTTGCCATGAAAAAATGCACATTTTTTGGAAACCTAACTCTAGTGCAATTGCTTTGATATCAAACAGAGCACAAAGCATATTGCCAAATATCTATTTGGGGAGTAAGGAAACCATTGAGTATTTTATCTCACTGAAGAAAGCGTAGACCAAAATTTAGGAGAATATTTTAACTGTTTAATACTATAAAAGTTTGATAGGAATTCCAAGGTGTAAGGCAAGGACATCGTTTGTCGCTGAGCTTGATGACTGCAAATGGGGATATGGTGTGGTGTAAGCCTGGGGCGCTGGTGTTTCCATCGTGTAGAGGCCTTACCCTCTAATGAAACAGGGAGGGAGAAGGGCTGCCGATGTAGCTGCTCTGATGGACATTTAGAGCCATGGGTTAGGCTCCCCGCCAGCATAAGAGGCCCTCTGAGGCCACTCTGACAGGCATCAATCTGGCACAATCTCATCACTGCTGTTACTCTTTCCTCTTGAACTTAACAGGTAGCATGTGGAGAGCTTAGGAGTTTAACTTCCACCTTGATGACAGTGGAGCCATTGACACATTTTTAGCAGGGCATGGATGGCCAGGCCTACTGGACCGACGCTTTTAGTACCCACTCTCACCTCATGTGAATATCTGGGCCAGGATCTGATGGTGGGGGCAGGGGTGCAGAGGATAAGGCAAGAGATAGGGACTTGTATCAGCTAAGAATCACATTCCATTACAAGGAAAAGCAAGTTGAGAGAACAGTGGCTGAAACAGAATGGGGCGTTCTGTTTCTCTCATCCAACAAGAAGCCTGGAAATGGGCCAGGGCTGGCAGAGTCCACAGTGTTATTAGCATCTGTCCTCCTCTGCTGTCCTTGGCACAATGAGCTTTGTCCTCAAGTCACAGGATGGCTTTACCTTTCAATCAGGAAAGGTGAATTTCAAAGGGCACAGAAATGCTGCCAAGTCTCTTTCCTGGTCAGCCACCCAGTGACCTCTGGTGGCTCCACATTGCCTGGGTTGTATCCCATGGGCAATACTGAATGGGCATCACCAGTTGTAAAGGAGTCAGGAACACCACCGCCCCCTGAAAATTGGGGTGCTGTTAATAAAGAAGAAATGAATGGACATTTGGTGGTAACTGGCCTTAACATTCTGACTTTCCAGCATCTTCTTGAGGTCCGGTTTTATCTTCCTCATAGCATTTAACTGCCTCTGGAATTACCTTCTTAAGTATTTACTCATTTGTTGGCTGTGTCCACCACTAGAATGCATGATGTGTGAAGAAAGGGGCCTTGTGATGCCACAGAGGTGGTCTCCTGCACCTCCATGCCTCCAGATCAAGAATAAAACCCTAAGCTCAGTTCCCCAGGCAGTATGCAGAAGCATGTCCCAAGGGCCAAGGCCTTTCTGACATTTTGCACACAAGTGATGTCACCAAGCTGGTAGCCTCATCATCATCATCTCTGGGACCTTTATCTTTTCTTTGCTTTTATTAAGCAAATTAGCCAGTGTGACACTGGATACCGATTAGCAATTTGTAGAGCAATTATTTAAAAAATTGGCAGAATTCCATTGTTTTGTTCTTAATTCTTAATTTACATTTTTAATGTGCTGTGTCTTCACTCATATGATGGGATTTCCTCTTTTGTATGTGTCTCTGATGAAAGAAAGGGTTTGTCCCTCCCTCAAGTAATTATGAACACTGAAGAGTTACTTAAATTCTTACAGTTTGAGCTGAGAATATTTATAGCCCTTTCCTCTCCTTTCATTTGCGCCAAGTTAGTAGTTGTTGGTATAAATGGGGCTCAAAATGTGAAGTGGGATTCTGATACTTCTAGAACCTTCTCTGTGGTCCAGCATGCAATGGGAGAGTCTCTGTCCCATTGGAGGCCATTCTTAGCCTTCTGGTCAGCCCTGCAGTGTGATATAAATGATCAACACATATGTCCCCACCTCTCAGAAACTCTGCCCATCGTCCCAGCTCCCATGTTAACCAGTGCTTCTGCAAACATAATTCTTCCTCTGTAATGAGGTCAGTCATTTAATTGTCCACTGAATGTTCTAGAGAGGAGCAACTTTGCCCTCTCTATATCCATCTCCCAGGAGCCCACTGAGAGAGTGGTAGACATCCATAAGTGAACCTGAAGAACTGAGTTATAATAAAAGCAACATCCAAGTATACTCTGTGTGATAGTCATTGTTCTTGTGTGTATGTTAGTTGCTTAGTCATGTCCAGCTCTTTGTGATCCCATGGGCTACAGTCATTCTTCTTAGTTGCTTTAATATACTAACACACTGACTCTTTACAACTACCCCCTAAAGCAGGTATTGTTACCCTGATTTAATGGATGAAGGACTAAGCCAGAGAGATATTGGGTAGCCTATCTAAGATCACACCACCAATATCTGGAGAGTGAGACTTGGCCCCGGTCAGGTGTCACCTGGACCTGCCCACCTGCACCCTGCACTGTGCTGCCTCCTGCTGTGAATGGAAGCCACCACTTACTTATTTGGCATTAGGGGCAGGAAGCAGAGCTTTCCACGGTCTGATTGAGGGGCCTCCATGTGGGGAAACCAGCCCACTCTGCCTCAGTTCTAAGCACTAAGACTAGAAATAATAGCAAATAGGTGGGAGAGGAATTGATATGGACCTTCCTTATCACCCAAGGACTGCCTGGTATGTGCTAAATCAGAATGTTGGGGCAGGGGGAAAGCCCCTCACATTTCCTGGAGGCCTGTGTCTGTGACTACGTGCAGCCCTGGGGAAAGGAGATCCAGCCTCCATAAGGGACAGGGACCTCTGAAGAACACATGATAAGGCCAGCGGGTAGAAGTTTGACCTCTGCCACCACATACCCACAGACAAGTCCCTCTGAGCTGTCATTACTGTGCAAGATGCACATGCCCTTTAGGTTCCTGGAGACAGAGTGGCGGTGTGTTATCACCTGGAATTTCACAGACCAGAAATTTTTTTAAAAAGAGGAAGGGTTGACATGAGTTCTTCACCCATTTATTTTGCAAAGTAAGGTGATTTTAAAAGGGACAGATGGAAAGAAAAAGACCAGCTCTTGCCACCATCATTTGATAGGAGCATTTTAACTCCCTAAAATATAAATGGACTTGGAGCAGAAGTCCATTCAGCTGAGTTCAAATGGTTCACATAAAGAAAAACTCACATTGTCCTTGTTCTGTTCAATCCAGTTTGCACCTGTGCAAATTCTATCATCTATCATTGAGGGCCAGTTTGGGGGAACAAGTAAGGTAGGAAAGGGGGCTTCCCCAGTGGCTCAGTGGGTAAAGAATCCACGTGCAATGCAGGAGACACAGGAGATGCAGTTCAATCCCTGGGTAGAGAGATCCCTTGGAGGAAGAAATGGCAACTCACTCCAGTATCCTTGCCTGAAAAAATCCCTCTGACAGAGGAGCCTACTGTACTACAGTCCATGAGGTTGCAAAGAGTCGGATACAACTAAATGCACACACACACGAAAGGAGAATCCCAGTTCTAGCCATGCTGCCCACCACTTGTGTGACTTTAGTCGATTTATCAATATTTAGCACCTTTGATCTTTAGTTTTCCCCTCTGTGAATTGGGGGCAGCTTTCCAGAGGTTTCATGAAACTTAATGAGCCCTGTTGAGTACCTATTACCTGGGGGAGGAGTTCGGACCTTGCTCAGAGATATTAGAGCCGTGATTCTCAGAGTGATCCTGACAGGCAGCACTAGCATCCCTGGGAACTTTAGAGAGATTCAGATTGTCGTTCCCACTCTAATCTGCTGCATCAGGAACTGTGGAGGTGAAGCCCATCAGTCTGGATCTTAAATTGCCCTCCTGATCATTGTGATGCCAGCTTAATTTGGAGAACCACCGCTGCAGAGAAGGCAGCCCTCTGTGAGGGTAGCTGGGCTCTGGCCTTGCTCCCAGAGCACCTGGGAAGAAGGGAGGGGGCCTTGGGTTTTCTTGTCCAGCACAAGCTGCTTTACCCTTATCCATCCATCCCTCCTGGTCCCTGATGTGTTCACCATGGGTCACCTACCTGCCTGTCCTTGTTAGATTCTCACGGGTGAGCTCAGGACACTGGTGGCCACCTTCTAGCCCAGCAGTAGGGCGTTGCTCTGCAGAGTGGGCGCCCCTCCCCAGATCTGGCTGCCTCTGACTTCCCTCTGCCAAGAGCTGGGCAAGCTCATCCTGTGCTTTGCTGTTCGCTGGCACCTCTCAGTGGATGTGGCTGTCAGTTCCTCCACTGGATGAAGCGCTTGGATGGCTGCTGTGTCTGCACACTCCCTCTGCTCCAGTCTGGTGCTGCTGCATGCTGCCCTCGGAACCTTTGTCCCAAGGTACCGCTTTAACTAGGTCATGCTCAGTCAATGGGAAGGCTCAGAATGGCCTCTTCACAAGGCACCCACAGAATAAATCCCAAGTCTTTAGCTTGGAACACAAGACCTCCCAAATCTAATGACAGTGATCGGATTTCTTTCAAAATAAATGTTAAAGCTGTAGAAAGCACAGAGAATAGTGTAATGTGTCCTCAAAAGCACCACGTGTTCACATGTGCTCAAGCACTTAGTCATGTCTGACTCTGTGGCCCCATGGAATGTAGCCTGCCAGGGTCCTCTGTCCATGGAATCTTCCAGGCAAGAATACTGAGCAGGCTGTCATTTCCTGTTCCAGGAGATCTCCCAGGCCCAGGGATCGAATCTGCATCTTCTGTGTCTTCTGCTTTGCCAGGCGGATTCTTTATCATTAGTGCCACCTGGGAAGCACATGTTAATATATCACATTAAAAAGTTTTGTGGGGTTTTTTTGGTGAAGAAATTATTTATAAATTAAAGCCTCCTTTCCCCTTATTCCTTGAAACCACCTTTAGGAATTTGCTTCTGCATCTCACTTTTGTACAACTTACACTTGAGCTTGACTGGACATCTCAGAATTCATAGCAGAAGCTGGGGCTCCCCTGCCCTCCAGCATTTGTGCATAGGGGACCCTAGCTGGAATGCCCAATCTTGTCAACCTCCCATCAGCTGCCCCATCCAGTTCTTGCTAAAACCCTACTTGCCTTTCAAGTACCAGTCCAATGACACACTTCCTATGAATTCCCCATATTTTCCCTCTCTCACCTCTCACACTTCTCCAGCCCTCCCTACTTTCACCCTTGGCTGAGGATAACTTCTAAATCCCTGTGTTTAAAGCACAGAGTTAATTCAGAGCACAGTGTTGAAGGCACAACTTGGCGATCAACTAAATCTAGCATCTTTGACAGACTCAGTCTCCTCATCTCCAAAATGGGGATTCAGTGTAAAATGTTCATTCATTGTCTGAGGGGCAACCAGATGGGGAGAGCTGCTGGGGCTTTCCAGAGGAAGAAGGGATGTGAGGTTAATGCTGCCAAAAAGCAGACATCTAGCATCTCATAGCTTCTGGCTTGGAAATGGTCTATTCAAAGATATGGCTGATGGTCTTGGAAGAAAACTGCACAAATATAAACCAAATAGGTCTGTGATCCAAGATCTCAAAAGTTCTGAAAACTGGAAATTTACCATAACTTACTTGGCAGTAAAACCTGGGCCAACTTGATATGAGGCTATTTATGGTATTTATCAAACTGTGAAAAATCATGCCTTTTGCTGTAGAAATGTATGTGTGTGTGTGTGTGTGTGTGTGTGTGTGAGAGAGAGAGAGAGAGAGAGAGAGAGAGAGAGATATCAGGATTCTTTCCCAGAACCTGCAGGGAGTGTTTCGTGACTCTGAATAAATGCTCTGTTATCACTTTTCTAAAATCTGGGCAATTCTGAATTCCTAACCACACCTGGCTCCCAGGGTTTTAGCCAAGACTTTTAGACTCATATAGACCCCAGCAGTTGGAGAAGGAAATGGCAACCCACTCCAGTGTTCTTGCCTGGAGAATCCCAGGGACAGGGGAGCCTGGTGGGCTGCCGTCTATGGGGTCGCACAGAGTCGGACATGACTGAAGTGACTTAGCAGCAGCAGACCCCAGCAGGAGGCATCTTCCCCCTGTTCCCCCTCCTGTCCCCAGCAAGTTCCCAGTCCTATAGGCTCCCAGGAAAATAGTTTTCTTCCACGTGGGAATCTTTGATGTGTACATAGGGTCTAGCTCAACCTGCAGCCAAAGCCCAGAGTGATCCTGTACTCATTGCAGAAGTGTGTGTTTTTGGTATTAGAAACACAGCATAGACTAACAAGAAAGGAGGCCCACACTGCCTGCGGGCTGTTCTGGACCTTATTGGATGGCTGTACCACCCTGTAGAGGTTAATACTCCAGGCTGCTCACCCCACTCAGCACCCAAACACTCTGGGCTTTCTCTCTTGCCTCCCCATACAGTAGTGTGTAAGGAGAATGTTTCATTTTCTCAGGGCCCTACTAGGTCCTAAAATCCTAAACTAATGGTGCTCATGAATTAATGGGTGGCATAGGCGCTCAGTTTTATTTCTCTAAAGGCTATTTACACTTTAGCAGGGTGTCTTGTGCTTCAACCCAGAGGGGTGACTAATTGAGGGTTTTCAAATAACATGCTAGACAATTAGGGAAGGTATTTGGGGCAAAGGAGTTGTTCTGATTACTGAGTGTTGCTTAATGAACTTCCCCCAAACTAAGTAGTAGCTTAAGGCAACCATTTTATTTTGCTCACAGTTTTGTAGGTCGGGGGAGCGCTCGGCTAAGTGTTTCCTCTCTGATCTGCATGAACTTAGCTGAGGTAGCTGGAACATCAACTTCCATCTTGTTCTGTCCTTCACAGTGGTCACCAGGCCTGCTCAGACTTAAGTGGGGAGGAACATACAGCTTCCTTCTGATGGCATGTGTGTGAGAGAGTATGGCAGCGGAGGCCCCGGACCACTTTTGGAAAAAGACAGTGGGCACAGGAGGCCTCATGGCAGAACAGATGCCCAAGTGGAGGAATCTGGAATTCCAGTCCCAAGAGTTATGATGGAAGAAACTCGTAGTACAGGGAAGCCAGAAAAAGATTGTTCCTCTTTACATATATATCAGCAGAGGAAAAGGAAGTGTTGTTAGGAAGATCAGGGAGTTCCGTGTCCCTACACCTCACCTACATCCTATCCACACCCATCCCCCACACTTTTCCTTATACCCCCATTTCCCACACTTTGGGTACCCCCATCCCTCACACTTCTTTCTTGTACTTCCATCCTCGAGGTAGTGAAAATTCCTCTACCATGTAGAAAATTCCTTTTCCTCTGTAAAATATGCAAGTTAGAATTAAGTACTAAGGGCTGGGAAAGCTAATAGCAGGGGCTTCCTTGGAGTTCATTGTGAAAACAGGAATGCAGCGTGAGCCCCAAGGCCTGGAGAACTGAGGAAGCGAGGAGGGTGGTCAGGTCATAGAAGGCCCACCCTCCCCGTGTCACAGGGGCCTGGAGGAGTCCCGCTGGCCTGACTCCTACCCGCTCCTCAGTGTCTCCTCTCCCGGCCATGTTCCCATTGGACTTGTGCAGTGGCCATCGCCCACATGGGCAGAAACCTACAAGGAGCTTTCTGATTTCAGCATGTGTTCACACAGCTCTGTCTGTCCACCGGGGCCACGCATCCATGCGAGTGTTCAATTGAAGGCAGTCTTGCCACCACCGCTGGGAGGCTGCCAAACGCCAGCTGGGCACTGCCTGTCCTGGTTGACCTGTGGCTGGGCCCCGCACCCTTTCACTCTAGAGTGTGGTGTGAGATCGAAATTGGGTTGGGCTGGATTCAGGAAAAGAATCGCGGTGAACTCCAGGCCTCACTGTAACCAGCAGTGCTGCCTTGCAGGCAGCGGGTACCCAGCCCACCCTATGGTTACCTCCTTGGTGGCATCCCCGGGGTGACCCCCCATTAGAAGGCCCACCCTCCCCGTGTCACAGGGGCCTGGAGGAGTCCCGCTGGCCTGACTCCTACCCGCTCCTCAGTGTCTCCTCTCCCGGCCATGTTCCCATTGGACTTGTGCAGTGGCCATCGCCCACATGGGCAGAAACCTACAAGGAGCTTTCTGATTTCAGCATGTGTTCACACAGCTCTGTCTGTCCACCGGGGCCACGCATCCATGCGAGTGTTCAATTGAAGGCAGTCTTGCCACCACCGCTGGGAGGCTGCCAAACGCCAGCTGGGCACTGCCTGTCCTGGTTGACCTGTGGCTGGGCCCCGCACCCTTTCACTCTAGAGTGTGGTGTGAGATCGAAATTGGGTTGGGCTGGATTCAGGAAAAGAATCGCGGTGAACTCCAGGCCTCACTGTAACCAGCAGTGCTGCCTTGCAGGCAGCGGGTACCCAGCCCACCCTATGGTTATCTCCTTGGTGGCATCCCCGGGGTGACCCCCCAGCTGTGGCTGCCCCGCCTCTCCGCGTGTTCTGGACCCCTCCTTTCCTTCTGAACTGCGGTCAACTCAGGAAACACAGGCTTTTTCTTTAAGGAGCCTGACCCTAAATTGAGATAATAGACCTTTTGGAAAATTAAAATTTTATCCTATATTTACAGGGCCAAAGAAACATGTTTTGAGTTTCCATGGTTTTCTCTTATCCACGCTGCTATCTTCTTCACCAGCCTTCAACATGGTTGAAAAGCTAAGGAAAAGGATTCACTTGAGTTAGTTGCGCAGACTGAAAACCCACAGACGGGGAAGGGAACAGGAGTGTGGGTAACCCCCGAAGATGGCGAGGCAGCGGAAGGCAGGGTGATTTGGGGCAGGGTGTGGGCAGAGGGCTTGAATTTTAATCACATGGATTGCCACAGCCATCTGTGAAGGAGGCATAGGGAGCTGGACAGGGATTTATGTTGTTTTTGTTTCATACTCTGGGTTTTGGTGTCTTCATCACCAAAACAGATACTAGGAATATCTTCCTTAGAGGATGCATATTCAATGTGACAGTATGTGCAAAGAAACCAAGACCAGTGCCTGGAACAAAGGAAACCATAAATGTTCACTGTTACTGCTACTATTTTTTTGTCTTTTTAAAATTATTTTTAATTGGAGGATAATCTGCATTGTTGTGCTGGTTTATGCCATACATCAGCGTGAGTCAGCCATAGGCATACACATGTCCTCTCCCTCTAGAACCTCCCTCCCACCTCCCTCCCATCGCGCTCCTCTAGGTTGTCACTGTTGCTGCTACTTGATAGAAGAAGAAGAAAAGGTGGCACAGTGAACTGAACGAGAGAGGGAGCGTGGTAGAAGGGTACTAGGCCAGCTACACAGGGGAATCTTGGATCCTAATCCCAAACCCACCAGTCAGCTATCATATGACCTTGGCGAGTTCCTTAACCAACCTACGCATCGGTTTCCCCACCCCACCCCCACCCTGCAAGCCAAGAAGACGGCAGATTCTGGTCAGCAGATTTAGGGCAAGACCTGGGATCTTAGGTTTCTCGTAAGTTCCCAGGGGATGCAGATGAGGCTGGTCTAGACTCACACTCTGCATGACCTGGGACAGTGATGTTCTGTGATGAACAGAGTCACCCGGGACAGAGGGCTCACACAGGAGAGAGGGAATGATGATGTTCTTGGTCAGAGTCTTGAGGATTACCGGAAGCTCTCCCTAGAGATTTCATGTTCATCGAGGCATCTGAGGATGAAGAGCCCATCAGCATCAATAATAGGTATGGAGGATGGTTGATCAAACTCCTTATGTTTTTTCCCCATCAGCATTAAAGAGACATTGGTTGGGAGTAGGTGTGTGTGGAGGAGCTAGCTGTGGTGGGGGTGATAACTGGGCACATGGAGGTGGGCAGAGAAACTCAGAGAAATATGGTGGGAGGGATTTTGTTAAGATTGGACCTGAGACTTGAGACATGGCCAGCTTGGCTGCAATGGACAGGATGAAGAGAACTGACTGCTGAAGTGTACGTTGCTCATCAACCTTTGGATTCCTAGCACCTAGCACAATGGAGACAAAGTCATCTCACCTGAAATTGCTTTCCTTCCTTCCCTCCATTCTTTCTGAAGCATACTGCCTTCCAGGAGCCTAGCTATGAAAATGAACTGTCAGCCCCACCAGGCCTCAATGGACTCTCACATGTTGAGGGTCTGTTGGCAGTTCACAGGGCTCTGGAGCTTGGGCAGAACCTCCATCTTTAGAGGCATTGAGATGGATTGGTTTCCAGGTATGCAGCAGCCCCCTGCCCCCTGCCCCTTGCCAACTCAGAGGGAGGCATCGTATATAAATATCAAATGAAAGGGAGGGAGGCTCTGGCTGACATTTTGGCTGACCCTGGATCCTCTGAGAAGAAAAACCACTAGGGCTTGAATTAATTCAATGGAATATTTTCATAAAGTGGTCCTTGGAGCAGTAAGATGGTGTGTTTCATATTTTCTTCTGCCTCTGGTAAGCCACGCTGATGGAGGGTCACTGGGGTTTGCAGTAGGAGGATTTGCACTAATTGCATTATAAGGGATGTTTGCCCATTAGCTCAGATGGAATTGTCTCCTAACAGAGTCCTTGGGGAGAGTGCTATTGCAAGTGGGGGATGGGAGGAAGGGAATGAAAAAGTAATTTAGATTTACAAATAGCATTTCCTTGGGCCATGGACAAAAATGAGTTCCATTTGTCCAGCAGGGGGCAGCAGTGCACAAACAGTACTTCTGATCATGCAAATCCGGACCTAGGGGTTATCTCTGAAAATAGCTTAGCAGTGAGGATGGCTGAGACTGCTTATAGATGATTTTCAGAGCTGACAAAGCTGTGCCTGTCACACCCATCCTTTCCCCCACAAGCAAACCTTTGATTTTTCTCAGTATGCTGAGAAGTCAATAAATGTTTAGGTCTGCTGGGTTTTAATTCTGGAAGTTTTCTTTTCATCTTTTGGCTGCTTTGTGTAATTTAGCATTTCTGCAGCCTGACTGAAAATTGTAAGTAAAATAGGATTAAGAAGTCAGCTTTATTAATATAATAGTTCAATTAATAGACATTTAAAAATTGCAATGCAACCCATCTCCTTCTCAGAGTTGAAATTTTATTAGAGCTCTAATTATTATGTGATATCTGTTTTAAAGTTGGGAAAATAAGCCTGACAAATGGGAGAAAACAAATCTCAAGGAATAGGCAGTTTTTCCTGATGTAGAGATATTAGTTCATCCATTCATAAAACGAAGAATGTGGTTCTACTATGTATTTTTAATATTTTCCCTTATGTTTGTCAAGTTTGTAAATAGCTTTAATGATAGATGGCTTTGCCTGCTTTGCTGGGCTGGAAAATTCTGCATTCCAGTGTACTTCTCCTTCGGGAAGCTTCTCACATCTTGCAAAATATTTCTCTCCACCACCCTCTGCTGTTACCACCCCCCCCCCACCTCCCAAGGTTAATTTAATCCTGTTGTTCATAACTGAAACACCCTAAATCATCCTCCTCCCTTCCCTGTCTTCCTTCTCTCTGTTTAAACCCTTCAAGGATGTAATAGTCTGGAAAATATTTCAATCACCATGTCTCCTTTTCAGCGGCCACTTCCATTCTGCATGCTCTCTGTGGCTTGTGCTGAAGTGCAGTTTTTCACAGCATTGTTTTTAGTTTAAATAACATGCAGTGCACAATTGCTAAAGGTCTTCTGGAACATTCCACTTGGGGTCTTGCTATTAAATAATGTTTTGATGGAACATGAACTCAACTTTCCATAGGAGGAAATGCTATTGGCTCCCAGCCCTAATTGGCTATAAATTTAGCTAAAGGTCCATCTGCCTTGGGAGTTAGACCATCTTCTCTAAGCTCAGAGTAGTGCCCTGGATTAGATGTTTAATGGATAGACTTGGTGAATAAATATGTATTTGTAAGTGCATCATTTAGAAAATTGTCAAGTGAAAGGAATTTAAGTCTGCTAAGCCAGCAAATGTAAGTTTTGTTTTCCTATGCTATCTTGCTACATGTCAGCTTTTCAATTTAGTAGCTCTGTGACCTTGCATATATTAGGTAACCTTGCTGAATCTCAGTTTCCTCCATTGCAAAATAGAGACTATGAGGACCAGATAGAGATATGCAGGATTCAGCAGAATTAATCGGTCCCCAAGGCGCAGCACTGGCTTTTTGGTTCTGTTGTTCTGGGTGTTGCTGCTACTCCTGTCACGATGCAGCGTGGTTCCCGTGCCTGGGTGTCTTTCAAAGTCCACACTTGCCTGTACACTCATTTCTCAACAAGCATGACTCAGAGAAGAGTTCTCTGACCACCCCCCAGCCCTGCCACCTGCTATCAAACTCATCCAGATGCCCCTCTGAGTCACTGTTGTTGTTCCATGTATCCTTCGAAGCATTCATCCCAACTACAGTTAGACAGTGGGTTGTACATATATTTATACAGAAGTTATTGGTGATGTGCCAGTCTTAGGTGGGTGACAGGTATCTAGGCATTCAGTAAAAGTCTTAACAAGTTGCATTTATGAGATATTTTTGTATGTACCAAATATATATTTTTCTTTTAATTATTTTTACTGAAATATAGTTTCTTTACAATGTTGTGTTAGTTCAGGTGTACAGCAAGGTGATTAGTTAAATACAGAGATATATTTTTCAGATTCTTTTTCATTGTGGGTTATTGCAAAATAATTTGACTATTGTTCCTTGTGCTTTATAGTAGTACCTTGTTTATCTGTTTTATATGTAGTAGTGTGTATCTGTTAATCCCAAACTCCTGATTTATTCCTCCCCTCAGAAAACAATATATTTTAAACGATAAAAGGAAAAAAAAAACCACAGATTTTTGTAATTGTTTTCTGTCTCTATCTTCATTTAGAACATGAGCTTAAAGACGTCAGAGGCTGATTCAGTCTCAGTTATCCCTAAAGTAGCAGTGTCTAGAATCTGATCCTGCCACTAAGTGATTTCATGAATGGGTGACTGGATGAATGAATGCACTTAATCCTTTATTCTAGTCAGCTGGGTGCTACACTTTCCCATGAATGTGTCATGCTCAGCCTTCTTCCTGTATTACTACTGTCAGATCAAATGCTCTTTCTACATCCTATCCATCCTTCAAGTCTCTAAGAAGTTAAAATCGCTTCTTCTCTTCTCATGTCAAGTGTATCTGCATATCCCAGGCTAGACTAGGAGCATCTTGCAGGCAGGAATCGGAGCTTTCCCTCTCAGGGAGCCTAGACCAACAAACAAAGAAACAGACACACAGAGAGAGTTACAATATCTATATGAAGACTGTGAGACAGTAATTTTTTTAAATTAAAGTATAATTGATTTACAAGGTTGTGTTAATTTTTACTCTATAGCAAAGTAGTTCGGTTACATACACAGACACATATCTATATACACCTTTTTATATTCTTCTCCATTATAGGATATTGAATATAGTTCTCTGTGCTATACAGTAAGACTTTGTTGTTTGGCCATTCTGTGTATAAAAGCTTACATTTGCTAACCCTGACTTCTCACCCCACCCCTGCCCCAACCCTCTCCACCTTGGCAATCGCCAGTTTGGCCTCTTTGGCATGATTCTGTTTCACAGATGGGCTCATTTGTGCCAGGTCTTCGTTTCCACGTGCAGGTGGTATCGTGTGGTGTTTGTCTCTGACTGACTTCACTTAGTATGATAATCTCTGGCTCCATCCATATTGTTGCAAGTGGCATTATTTCATTCTTTTTATGACTGGGTAATATGTGAAAGCTGGACTGTGAAGAAAGCTAAGCACCAAAGAATTGATGCTTTTGAACTGTGATGTTGGAGAAGACTCTTGAGAGTCCCTTGGACTGCAAGGAGGTCCAAGCAGTCCATTCTGAAGGAGATCAGCCCTGGGATTTCTTTGGAAGGAATGATGCTGAAGCTGAAACTCCAGTACTTTGGCCACCTCATGCGAAGAGTTGACTTATTGGAAAAGAGCTGATGCTGAGAAGGATTGGGGGCAGGAGGAGAAGGGGACGACAGAAGATGAGATGGCTGGATGGCATCACTGACCCAACGGAGGTGAGTTTGAGTGAACTCTGGGAGGTGATGATGGACAGGGAGGCCTGGCATGCTGCGATTCGTGGGGTTGCAAAGAGTTGGACATGACTGAGCGACTGAACTGAGCTGAATATTCCATTGTATATATGTACCATATCGTCTTCATCCATTCACTTCTCTGTGGATATTTAGGTTGTTTCCATGTCTTGACTACTGTGAATAGTGTTGTTATGAACATAGAGGTGCCTGTATCTTTTGAATTATAGTTTTATCTGGATATACACCCAGGAGTGGGATTGCTGGATCATATGACAATCTAGTTTTTTGAAAAACTTCTATACTGTTTTCCATAGTGGCTGTATCAATTTATATTCCCACAAGCAGTGTAGGAAGCTAAGTACCATGTACAAGCCAGTACCCTGCTCTTTTGATTACTGTAGCTTTGTAGTATTAGACAGTGACATCTTTGATTCAGTGCAAGGTCTTCATCTTTGCTCAGAGCATGTCCCACATGGAGCCTGTACAGGTTAGACTTTCAGTGGAGGTTTATTCTGATGATTAAGGCTATGTGTCTACCAAGCTTTGCTCTCCCATACTATAGAAGAAAGTTTCCTTAAGCATCCCAGTGTCTATGTTACTATCTAACATGACTAAAAAGCTACAAAACCAAATTCCCACCTGGAGACTTCATCTCACTCTAATGGCAGACAGTTTCCTTGATTAAGAGCTTCGCAATGACTTTCTAAGGTACTTGCCCTGAGAATCTCATTAACAAATGGCCCAGAACATGACTTCGTTTTAGTTAACTCACCTTGATGCCAAGAGATCAGGCTGTGTCTTTTTGTGATGCTCACAAACAACCTGTTTAACAGTCCATTTTACATTTTTAAGGAGGAGTTAGGTCAAGATGAACTGCCAGAGTTTCTGGAAATCAGCCTTCCCCTATTTCTACAACTAGGATATTTTCTCCACTCCCATCTCCTGGCTTCTCCAGGAGCAGGTGGGGTTACTAACAGGTTCTCTGAAGTTTTTCCTGGAATATTTCTCCACACACCAAATGTAATTTTGCTGATTCAACACTCAGTCTTATTGCCGTAGATTGCTGGCTTCCTTCTATCTCCAGTCTTCATGAGGACTTCAGGTGTTTTCTGGCATACTAGCTTTGCATTGTCTGGTTTACAGACTCATTGGCTAGGAGGGATAAAAGCCCAGCGGGAATTTTAACACTCTGTTTTGTGTTACCTATTCATTTTGTCACACTTTCAGTCATCAGTGAGTCTGTTCCTTTGTTCTCTTTGTTCTCAGTATCACTTTTAAAACCTTCTTTTGTTGTCTTCTTTATTGCTCATAAACCTCAATGAATTTGCAGTCTTTCTCTGGATGCAACAAATCCTACATGCCTTTGACATATTTTAAAAAACTCATCCTGACTTGCGTGTCTCTCCTTCTATCCTTTGATTTTACCCTTTAAACCCCTGAACTGAAAGGAGAGGCCTCTGCAGAGCACTGTTTCTCCCTTTGGAGGTTTTCCCTCTCCCGCCTTTTCTTCCTTCCTGGCTCAGGAGTGGCTGTGTGGTCAGAATTATATTTTATAAGCAGGAAATTCTAATTACCGCACTTTAAACCCCTGAACTGAAAGGAGAGGCCTCTGCAGAGCACTGTTTCTCCCTTTGGAGGTTTTCCCTCTCCCGCCTTTTCTTCCTTCCTGGCTCAGGAGTGGCTGTGTGGTCAGAATTATATTTTATAAGCAGGAAATTCTAATTACCGCACAGTGGCAGCTGGAGCAACCGTCGTCCTGGTCTCCAGAAGCAGCTGCTAAGAGGGTGATGATTGTGTAAGCAAACATGATATTAATATGCTCTCCAGGTGGGCTCGTGCAGGCAACAGAACAAATGAGGATGATCCTGTTTCCCCTGAAGGAGAAATACAGAAGGTGGCGTTCAAGAGCAGAGAAGCGGAGGAGGGAGGCCCTAGCAGGCGCATGCCGTGCATCCGTGCCTCCTCGTGGCCGCGGATGGCAGCGGTGTTCCCACTGGGTTTCCCTGCCAGCCTTCTTGAGGGCTTCTTGTAGCTGCTGCCAATGGCCAATCACTCCTCCCAGGAAGTGGAGTCAGGGAGGTTACTCAGATCCCCATTTGCAAGAGTCTCACCTGTTGCCCAGTGGGACTGTTGGAGCGTGTGGATTTGAATTCTATTACCACAGTGATGCCTTGAGGTCTCCAAACTTCATTCAGATCCTTTCTCACATACTCGAGGTACCTTCTTCTCTTCATTTTTCTGTCCTAGGTTCTGTGTATTCTGTTTTTAACTTCCATCAGATCAGATGCTTCTCTGGGCTTAGTTATAGCCAGACAGAGGGTTACTCAAAGTTGTAAACCTGCCTGATCCCAAGACCTATGGTTCCCAATATAAGAATCCTCCTCCTGTTCCCCATCTCAGGCATTTTTTTTGTCTCTGCCTTTATTCCTACCCTTGTCTTCCCAGACCAAGATATCTATTTTCAGCAGAAAGGTATTCCTTCATTTCTGTATCAAGAACCATATCCATAGATGCATATTTTTATATTATTTCTTCTTTATTGAACATAAAATATGTTGAGTAAGGAGGCAAGGTGAAAATAAATGTCAAAAAATGTTAGAAAATTCCCATTTTTCAATCCCTGGTAAGATAATTGGTGGATGGGTTGATCATCAGTAGATGAAACCATTAGAGGTTGATGGATATCTTTACATGTACCTGTATTATATTTGATTGCATTTGGTGATTATGTCTCTGAGGTCTTAGGCCTTTATTGTTGCTGTGACATATGCAGAAAGTCTTACATTCTGAATTTGTCAGCATGCCTCTTTGTGGTGTCATCTTTTTTGTTCCTCTGTTCCCTGTATTTCTAGTCAGTGCAGCTTGATTAAATTCAGGGCATTCTGATTAAATACGAAATGCCCCACACAAGCAGAGCCTATTGAGGAAGAGAGAGCAGGTAGGAAAGTGGAACGAATAGAGAGAAGAGGACTGGGGAAAGTGGGGTTAAAAAAATTAGCAGCCATAGCCTGTACTATCGCATCTGAATCTTGTCTGATTCTTTGCAACCCCATGGACTGCAGCACTCCAGGCTTCCCTGTCCTTCATTCTCTCCCGGAATTTGCTCAAACTCATGTCCAGTTGAGTCAGTGATGCTATCCAAACATCTCATTCTCTTCTGCCCTATTCTCCTTTTGCCTTCTATCTTTCCCAGCATCAGGGTCTTTTCCAATGAGTCAGCTCTTCACATCAGGTGGCCAAAGTATTGGAGCTTCAGCATCAGTCCTTCTAATGAATATTCAGAGTTGATTTCCTTTACAGTTGACTGATTAGATCTCCTTGCTGTGCAAGGGACTCTCAAGAATCTTCTCCTGCGCTACAGTTCAAAAGCATCAATTCTTTGGCTCTCAGCCTTCTTTATAGTTCAACTCTCACATCCACACATGACTGCTGGAAAAACTATACCTTTGACTAGATGAGGACTTTGCTCGGCAAAGTGATGTCTTTGCTTTCTAATGTGCTATCTGGGTTTGTCATTACTTTCCTTCTAAGTAGCAAGCATCTTTTAATTTCATGGCTCCAGTCACTGTCCGTGGTGATTTTGGATTCCAAGAAAATAAAGTCTGCCTCTGCTCCCACTTTTTCCCCTTGTGTTAGGACTGGTGCCATGATCTTAGTTTTTTGACGGTTGAGTTTTAAGCCAACCTATTCACTTTCCTCTTTCACCTTCATCCAGAGGCTCTAGTCCTCTTCACTTTCTGCCTCAGGGCTTATGGTGCCATGTGCATGCTTCTGTGCTACCTTTTAACCCTTTAGGACAGTGTACAGTGTGTGCATCTGTAGGCACTTGACTGTAGGCTCCTAAGATCAGCAGTTACCCTTTTGGTTTCTTATTCCACAGCCTTCAAACTCTACCTGTCACAGCTCCTGCGTCTCTGCACTGCTGCTTTGTCAGGCCTCGTGCGTGTAGATGGATCTGTGTGAGTTGGTGAGGGAGACAAAAAGACTTCTGGGTATCCTCCTGAAACCCACCGAATTATTCAACCCAGTTGCCTCATTCAGAATTCACCACACAGCACACAACAAGCTAAATCATGGAACAATAACACTGCAGCCTGGCCATTAACGAATACGAAAGCAACACATCACAGGGTAAAGTACTAGAAAGACATCCATTGAAGAGAGTTTAATCTTACCTTGGTGAAAGATCAAGGGCAAAAGCACAAAAAGATTATATTAAGTTTGAGAAAAGAAACTGGATAAGTAGCTAACATGCCATGGGTGAGTATAGGGGAATGTTCAATCAGTGCCTCCATGATCCAGCAGTTTTGGAAGATGGCAGGCCTCTGTTTGGATACTGGCAGACAGCACTGTATCATGGGAGGTACCTTACTTTTGAAAGAAACACTTGGACTCTGTGTTGAACCTGTGGTTTGCATGGTTTGAATTGCCTCCACTTTCTTTCAAAGCACTTTGAAAAGACTGGACATATTTATGACAAATGCAGGTGTATTTGTCCTTTTGGACTGATGCAAGGCATTAGAATATCAGCTATTACAGCTGTAAAGGAGCCAGCAAATGAGAAAGCCACAGAAGAGCTTTATGTGTTTTAAAAGATAATTTATTTCAGTTTACAGTTCAAGCAGAATATCATATCTGAAGCAGACTCATGGGTTACCCAGTTTAACTCCTTCATTGCATAGATGAAAAATGAGGCCTATAGAAGAACAGAGACTTTCCTAAGATAATAATACCAAGCTACATTTCCATCCAGGATATTTTTATGATGCTGACTAAGCTGGCTTGTTTTGCTGAACTTTTCCAACATTTATCCTAGATTTCACCAAGTATAATTTTTAGAAATGCAGCTTTGTAAAAGCATTTAAAAATCTTCCAAGAAGATTTTTGATTGTTTACATGGAGGAAGAGCACTGGCTACACATTCAGTTTTAATAAGCTAGGTGGGTGTAGTATATTGCCATCAGTATTGTTATAGGAATGCTTTGGGCTGCAAAAAACAAAAAACCTAACCAAAGTTGCTTGAAGAAAAACAGTTTCATTTTTCTAGTATAACAGAGTCTGGATGTAGGAAGCTTTGGCTTTTGTTCAATGGTTTAGTCATGTTAGGAACTGATGTCTTAGTCTCTTGGCCTTTTCCTCATGGGCACAAGATGACTGCTGCAATTCCAGCCATCATGCTTGCATTTGATGCAGCAAGAAAGAGGAAGAGGTGGAGCCAACTTCATCTTCCTTGTTACTAGGGGAGAAAACACTTTCCCAGGAATGCCCAACAAGTCTTCTGCTGGAATCTCATTGTCTAGAATTGGGCCATGATGCAAACAAGTTGTAAAAATGGAAAACAGGATGGCCTTAGCCGACTTAGACCAATCATGATCCATTGTCTAGAGCTGGGCACATAATCAGAGCTTTCTAATACTAAAGGAGAAGGAAATAGCTATAAATAGTTCATATCACCCTAAAACTCTCAAGGTCCCTCACATGTATATACTTTCAGAGTACCAGTTTGATGTGAGGGCAGTGGGTTTTTTTTAACATCTGATTCTGTGATATTTTTATACCTTTAGTAGAAGATTACTTTTGTACCAAAGGCTTTTCTGAGGATAACAAAGCAATTCCATTGCCAGACATTTATAGAGCTAAACCTGAAGAACAATAAATGTCTAGAAAACTTTGTACCTGACATGTAGTTCAACTTCTAAACCCAGACTAGGAGAAATTTTATGAAGATTTCATCACATGTAAATACTAGACAGGTTGTTACATTTCATGACATAAAAGACATAAATCTTAAGTGACTGTGTCTAGAATTCTGTTAGGTCAAATGACAGTAACCTATCAATGACACTTGACAGTTTTCAGAACTCATTCAACAGGTACTTGAGCACAGGTACAGCTGGGTCTTGAACAGCATGGATTCAAACTGCATGGATCAACTGATATGCAGATTTTTTATTGCATGGAGGGTGGGCACCCCTAACTGTCATGTTGTTCAAGGTCAGCTGTGTGAGCCTGGCTCTCTTCTAGGCACCTCAATCAACATCAGTCAAAAAACAAGAAAAAATTTCTGGACAGGTGAAAAGATAAATTGTGGTGTATACACGCAGTGGAATACTATTCAGCTTTAAAAAAGAGAGAAATTCTACTGTATGTGCAACAATCATGGATGAAGGTTGAGGACTTTATACTATGTGGAACTGGCCACAGAAAGGCAAATATTGCATGATCCCACTTACATGAGATACTTTAAAAAGTCAGAGAATCAAAGAATGGAATAGTTGGTGGTTTTAGGAGCTGAGGAAAAGGGGAAACAGGCAGTTACTAATCAACAGGCATGATGGTTCAGTGAAGCAAAGATGAATTAGTCTAGTGATCCACTATACATCATTGTCCCTGTGGTTCCCAGTAATGGCTGTACACATAAACATTTAGTAGGCAGGGAGATCTCATATCAACTGTTCTTGTCACAGTGAAATAAAATTTAAAAAGAAACTGAAGAAAAAAATTTTGCTCTTGTGGAATTTGCATTTAGGGGGGAAGGTCTTGGGAAATATATTAGGATTCTCCAGAGCAATAGAACCAATGATGTGTACACACACACGCACACACACACACACACACACACATATCTATTTCAAGGCTCAAGTGATTGTGGGGTATGGTAAGTCTGGAATCTGCAGGTACCTGGCAGGCTGGATACCTCGGCTGAGTTTTTGACGTAATAGCTCAAGTCTGAAGGGACCTGGAAGCAGAATTCCCTCTCAGACCGAAGGACTTCAGTTTGCTTGTTCTTAAAGCTTTCAAATGATTGCATGAGGCCCATTCACATTATAGGGGGGAATCTGCTTTACTCGAAGTTTACTTATAGAAATGTTAATCTCATTTTTAATTGAAGTATAGTTGATTTACAATATGGTGTTAATTTCAGGTATACAACAAAGTGATTCAGTTATATGCAACTACTTTTTCCAGATCATTTTCCATTATAGGTTTTTCTAAGATATTAAATATAGTTTCTTGTGTTGTGAAGTAAATCCTTATTCCTTACCTATTTTATATATAAAATAAGTTTGTACCTATTAATACCATTTTCCTAACTTACCCTCCCTCTCTCATATTCCCTTTTGTTAACTTTAAGTTTGTTTTCTATGTGAGTCTGTTTCTGTTCTGTATATAAATGCATTTATGTTATTTCTTGAATTCCACAAATAAATGATATCATATGATATTTGTCTTTCTCTGCCTGACTTACTTCATTAGTATGATCATCTCTAGGTCCATCCACTGCCGATGGCAATGTTTTTCATGGTTGAGTAATATTCCATTGTGCATATACATCTTATATCAATCAGTAGGCACTTGGGTTGTTTCCATGTCTTGGCTATTGTAAATAGTGCTGCTATGAATGTGAATCTCAATTTTAAAATGTGTTCACAGCAACATGTAGATTGGTGTTTGTTTGACCAAATATCTGAGTACTGTGGCCCATCTAAGTGGACACACAAAATTGGTCATTAGAGAGAACCAGACAATAAACATAATCAATAGGTAAGGTTTGTAATAGCTTAGAAGACAGTTATAAATAATAGAGCAAGATAAGCTACAAGCTAAAATAAAGGAGTCATGGCCTTCAGAAGAATGTCAGAATGTATTAGAAAGATTTTCAGAAGTCTTGAAGGAACATTTGCTACATGTCAGGTGCCCTGCAAAGGAGAGAAATGGGAAGAAACACAGAACCTGCCCTCAAGGAGTCCTTCCCCAATGGGTGACATGAATAAACAAGATGCTCACAGAGCTGAAGGGTGGGTCCCTGAGGAGCTCACGGGATACAGGGACAGGCGCAAATGTCCTCCCTGACTCAGTTGTCCCTCTAGAGTGAGCCCAGCATGAGGCCCAGAGCTCTGGACTTACGTTGCTCAAGCTTAGAGACCTGGAACATGACTCCACATTACCTGGCATATCTTTTTTTTTTTATTTTAATTAATTTTTTTACTTTGATTTTTTTTGAGGGGGGGTGGCTGTGCCTCACGGTGTGTGGGGTCTTAGTTCCCCGACCAGGGATCAAACCCATGTCCCCTGCAGTGGAAGCAAAGTCCTAATCACTGGACCACCAGGTAAGTCCCTACCTGCTTTATAAATTGCTGTGTTGTTTTCTGATTAAAAACCTGGCAGGCATTGACATAAACTCTGTCTGATACCCCTGAGCAGACTCTTGAGGCAGGGAGGGTGAGTCCCTTAGGGTGTATGAATAAAAGTGGCACTGGGCATGAAGGACAGTCACCAACTGGTGACATCAGAAGCCTTGCTGCTGGTGGTGCGTTGGCCTCAGAGAATGCTGGCTTGTTGGAGCCAGAAGGCATTCGATGCCAGAGCAAATAGCATCCTATCCTGGAGGGTGAGGAAGCCTTTGGAGATGGGCTCATTCATGCTGGTGGAGGACAGCCTTTCTCTCATGGCCCAGGGTTCTGACACTGCTCTGCTGTCCTTAGCCCCTGGGAGAGAGAGGATCAAAATAGACGCTAAACAGAACCTCCCTAGGTGAACATGTGAGGACCTAGCCACAGCAGCAGTCTCCAGGGAAGAAAACTGGGGGTTGGCTGGGGACCCTAACTTTTATATCTTAGGGATTTTGCACAGGGAACATGTGTTACCTTAAAATATTTTATTACACAAGTGACACTGGAGACCTTCTGAAGAGAGTGGGAGTTCGGTGAAGGCCACGTGCTTGGGTTTAGTGTCAGACAGTAGTTTCAGGTCACTTATTAGCTGCGTGACCTCACTTATCTGCTTTAAGCTGCAGTTTTTTCATTAGGAATATGTGACACCTATGAGTTTGTGGTGAGGAATGAATGAGGGGCTTTACGAAGACTCTAGAAACTGGAAGTTGGTCTTGTCTGTTAGTCTCCCCAGTATGCTGGAGGGAGCCACTGACATGCAGCTCTGGGTCCCTGGCTTTCTGCACTGATATCTAAATGACATCTTGTGCGCCCTGGTTTTCACAACAACCCCGTACCTCATCAATAACAATCACTTTGTATTTGCTCTGCTTAAGAAGTGGAGGAAGGATACAGTTTAATAAGAAAGGAGACAGATTAAAATGCTGTGCTGAGGCTTAAAGGGGGCTGGAAAACTTAACTTTGCAGCATAACTCATTTTTTGAAGTATTGCATGTACATTTCCCCCCTAGACTTATGATTTCTTAATAATAAGCTAAAAAATAAAAATTACTTTTAGTGCATATATATTTCATCTCCCCCATAAGTACTGAGCTTCTTTTTGAGAAAGACCTTGTTTCATACAACTTTGTACCAGTCAAACTATCCCTGTGTGACTACTCTCAAGCACTTTTAGTACAGTGTGTATTAGTTATCTATAGCTCTGTAACAAATTACCCCAAAACTTAGTGTCTTAACATTCACTGTTTCTGTGGGTCAGGATTCGTGAGGGGCTGCTTGGTTGGGTGATTTTGGCTCAAGTATCTCATGAGATTGTAGTTGTATTTCAGCTGGGGCTACAATCAAATCAAAATTTGTCTGGGGCTGGATGGTCCACTGCTGGGGGGTTCGCTCACATAGCTGGCATTGGTGCCAGCTTTCAGTGTCTATGCTATTTTTATGGGCTTCTCCATCAGTTCAGATCAGTTGCTCAGTCATGTCTGACTCTTTGTGACCCCATGAATCACAGCACGCCAGGCCTCCCTGTCCATCACCAACTCCCAGAGTTCACTCAAACTCATGTCCGTTGACTCCATGATGCCATCCAGCCATCTCATTCTCTGTCGTCCCCTTCTCCTGCCCCCAATCCCTCCCAGCATCAGAGTCTTTTCCAATGAGTCAACTCTTCGTGTGAGGTGGCCAGAGTACTGGAGTTTCAGCTTTAGCATCATTCCTTCCAAAGAACGCCCAGGGCTGATCTCCTTCAGAATGGACTGGTTGGATATCCTTGCAGTCCAAGGACTCTCAAGAGTCTTCTCCATCACCACAGTTCAAAAGCATCAGTTCTTTGGTGCTCAGCCTTCTTCACAGTCCAACTCTCACATCCATACATGACCACAGGAAAAACCATAGCCTTGACTAGACGGACCTTGGTCTACTCAGCTGTCCTCAGAGCATGGTGCCCATCCTCATCAAAGCCACTTCTGGCCTCCCAAGACTCATTTCCTTAGAGTGGCTGGGTCTCCCCAGAGTATGTACCCAGGAGACCACAGTGAAAACTATACTTTTTATGATCTGGCTTCCAAAGTCACACATGAGAATTTCTGAGCACTTTGCTGGTCACAGAGTCCCCTGATGATACACTATGGGAGGAGACAAAATAAGGAGGTACCCTGGAAGCCATCCCGAAGGCTGACTGTGACACAGGTGTTCTATAGCACAAGTGGTGGTACTTAGCGGGTACCTGATAATTTGCTCATTGCACAGTGTAAACCTGTATATTGTGCACACAGTATATACATGGTAAAAGCCAAAGGTTGGTTTTACTGCTTGAGGAGAGCGTACTCTTGTTCAGTGTCTCAAACCTGAGTGTGCATTACAGTCACCTGGAGGGCTTAATAAACCTGGAGCATCCCTAAGGATCCAGATTCAGTAGATCTGCAGTGAGGAGCGGCAGTTTGCATTCTAACAAGTTCACAGGTGATTGTGACGCTCCCCATCCAGGGTCACACTTCGACAAGCACTGATCTAATTTGTCTAGAGATGCTGCTGCTGCTGCTACTTCAGTTGTGTCCGACTCTGTGCGACCCCATAGACAGCAGCCCACCAGGCTCCGCTGTCCCTGGGGTTCTCCAGGCAAGAACACTGGAGTGGGTTGCCATTTCCTTCTCCACTAGAGATGCTAGTGACTCTTAAGAAAAGCAGCTAGAAAGCAAATACATCCTTGGTCTCTTAGAGCTAAATACCAAATGGTGAAATTCATTATGCGTATCATTTTTTTTAATGTTCATATAGACTTTTATTTTTAAAATTTATTTATTTATTTTAATTGGAGGCTAATTACTTTACAATATTGTAGTGGTTTTTGCCATACATTGACATGAATCAGCCATAGGTATACATGTGTTCCCCATCCTGAACCCCCTTCCCACCTCCCTCCCCATCCCATCCCTCAGGTTCATCCCAGTGCACCAGCTCTGAACACCTTGTTTCATGCATGGAACCTGTACTGGTGATCTTACATATGATAATATACATATGATATTTCACATATGATAATGTATGATTTCATATCACATTATGAAATCATAATACACATTATAATATATATTTCACATATGATAATATACATGTTTCAATGCTGGCATATCATCTTAACTTGAGACTTGCTGAGTTAATGTCAGTATACAAATCAGAAAGATGATGGTATATGGACAGCTCTAAGCAGTGGTGAGCTGGCAAATTCTCCACCAAAAAAGAAGCAGCTTTGATGTGTAACTTGCCAATTTCTGTAGTGTAAATGCTCCTGTCATGGCTGACTATTACCTGAATGTTTCACAACTGACTCTCCCTTGCTGGGGCACGTCAACTCCAGCACATCCCTGGCGCTAAGCCAGTGGTCCCCAACCTTTTTGGCCCCAGAGATCAGTTTTGTGGAAGACAATATTTCTACAGACCGGGAAGTGGGGAAAGTTTTCAAAGATGATTCAAGCACTCTATACTTACTGTGCACTTTATTTCTGTTATTTTCATATCGGCTCCACCTCAGATCATCAGACATTAGATCCTGGTGGTGGGGACCACTGCTGTAAGCAAGGTCTTTCCTCTCTCTTATGTTTCTGAGAAACCTGTGGTCCAGGTGGGCTGGAAACGGCCAGAGGATTTTGACAGCCAGTCCTTTGTATGCTAAGGCTGTCAATGCCAGGCTTGGTGTTCGTCCTACTTAGCCTGAGGTTTTTTGAGGTAGCTAGAGTGACAGGATGGAATTGTATGGACAACTTTATGTGCAAAGGTAAATGCAAAATGAGACTCTTCAGAGTCTTCTCCTCTGCACACTGCCCCCAACTTGTACGGCCAGTTCTAATGACTGCTCCAGGCCTTCTGCTCTCATCAAGCTCAGCCTCACAGAGACTCCTCATCAGAGCCCTTTCTGGCCTCCCAAGACTCGTTTCCTCAGGGTGGGTGGCAGGAGTTGCTTTAGTGAAATTCATATTTTGAGCTGCCAGGATATCTGTTAAGTGTTATTCATATAATGCCTGAGGGTCTACACACATTGCATAGAAAATTTATTTGGCACTTTACCCTCTGGGGGGCTAGTGACCATTATTTACCACACTGTACTGTTGTTTAGATCTAAAATTGCTATTTACTGTGTAAGCTTATTAAGGCTACAGAATTTCTTGTATGTTTGCTACAACACCTCCCATAGTGCCTTGGGTAAAATACATGCTTAATTAACATTTGTGAAGTGAAAGTGTTAGTTACTCAGGTGTGTCTGACTCTTTGCGACCCCATGAGCTGTAGCCCGCCACTCTCCTCTGTCCATGGAATTCTCCAGGCAAGAATAACTGGAGTGGGTTGCCATTCGCTTCTCCAGGGAATAAACATTTAATGAGTTCTAATTTGGAATTCTCTTCACTGCAGCAAACATTGTCATCCTAACAGAGAGTTTCAGTGGCCATAATCCCAATGAGTAAGTCATTTGGAAATTTCATTTACCATGAAAGATAAGTGAAATAAGATATTTTGGCAGGAAGTCCTTTGAGGGTATCCAATAATGCATTTTGTTGTTGTTTTGTTAAATAAAGGGCAGATTCTAAAAAAAATAGGACTCATGCCAATTCAGTGCAATAAAAAAGGCATAACCTTTGAGGTAGGCATGTTAACCACGACCCCTATAGAAGCGCCATCTTGAATAGCCTTAGTAACTGTCTTATTCTGGGTGGTTTTCTTAGCCTCTTTGAGCCTCAGTTGCCTGATCTATAAAATGAGACTAACAGTAGCCACTTGGCAGGCCTTTTGTGATGACGTAATGAGATAATCTGTGAAACGTGCTAGGACAGAGCCTCACAGGCTGCAGACGCATGTTAACCGCCCCCCCATCCCCCACCAACTCCCTTATTTGGAGGAATCCACATGCTTGTTCCAGGTGTACCAAAGATCCCATGACTCTGAATCTCTTAAATTCTCATTTTTAATGGCGTATGCTTTTCTTTTTTGCCATAAGCTTCTAAATTTTTGCAGTTTTGTAAGGCAGAATTAATGACACAAATAAAAGTCCTTTCCTACACAGTGTGACTGGCAGGTCTTAATGAGCTGGGGGTGGGGTGCGGATGGAAGCATCCTGAATGTTAGCGTTTCTGGAAATGTTTAAGGACAAAAAAGTTATTTCTTAGGGCCTAACTTGATTAATAAGATGATAGATCTGAAATTGTATGCGGATGGATTTCACTGTTTTCTGTCTGCTTCCTGAGGCTCCTGGGTTCCCAGGTTATTTTAATAGCACAGCAGGAATTAAGCAGTAATGATCAGTCATAAATCCCAGGTTTGGAAAGGAAAATCTGGGAAGATAGGGGTAGATCTGAAAACAGGAAATAAACATTTAGCATGTGGCTCAGCAAGTTGCCACACAATTAATGTATTTCTTGGTTCAAGTTAGCTGTGAAAAGTAAAGCAGGGAAATAGGTCCTCTTCAATTGATCAGAAGCACATTTATTAAGCACCAACTATATGTCAGGCTCCAGAAGGGATGGAGAAAAGGGTATAAAAAAGAAAAAAGGGAAAGGGGATAGAAAAAAAAGGGATTTAAAAAGATCTGATTTTCATACTCAAGAACTAGAGTAGATTGAAAGGCTGTACATGTTTGTAACTTAGTTGACCTCTCTTGTTATATTTGAAAATAGGCTTCCAACTCAGGGTTTCCGCACTTGGAACGTTAAGTAATGGATGAACTCCTGAGGTTTTGAAATACTGCATTTCTTTATAGCCACTTGGGAGAAGAGCCTGCCCAAGGTTGGGACCTGAGACCTGAGCTTTATGTGGCATGTAATTTTTAAGAGTGAGATATGGCTTTTTACATTTTTATAGAAAACTGCAAACCCAGTGCTTTCCCAGGGTTTGGAGTCATAATAGGCGAATGCATGGTGAGGAATTGGGGGCTTAATTTATAGTGCTATTTATTTTTTAAAACAGGCATGACTTTCCCTGTGCAGAAAACCATCAGGTGCATGGTTTGGGACATGGAGCTGGGGATCATATCCTTGGTTTCATTCAGTGAATACTCAGGCATCTTACAGAGCACTGACTTTGTACCAGGCACTGTGCTGGGTGCTGAGGATAAATGAGAGTAACATATGGGCACTCAGATGAGGGCTTTGGAATTACATTTGAGGCAGCAAACACCTCTTTCCATCAGGCCCTTGGGAAAAGTTAGAGAGAGGATAAAATTGACACAGGGCTTAAAGGAGGAAAATCACTGGCTGTAAAGCATGAGGGAGCAGTGTTCCAAGACAGGCACATGGATTACATGGTGTTTTCAGAAGGCAACAAGACCTATAGTTGGAAAAGACTAGGGCAGTGGTTTTCAAATGTATTGTGTACTCCGGTCACCTGGGCATCTTGTTAAAGGAGGTCTGGGGTGACACCTGAGATCAGGCTTCTCCAACAAGTTTCTGCCTGTTGCTCAGGATACTGACTTGAGCCCACACTTTGTGCAGGAAGGTGGTGAGTGTGGAACACAGGGTAAAAGTGGGGGTGGGATGGAGGAAGGGATGAATAGTGAGGGCAGGGACCTGTCACTGCGGGCTGATTCCTGCACCGTGGTATGTTTCTGCTTTCCCTGCCTTCAAACTAGTTCAAGCATCTCTGCCACTCCCATCCTCCACTTAGCTCCCAGTGCTGCCTGCAGCCCTCGGCCAGCTCCTCTCCCAGTCCCAGCAGCAGTGATATTGAATATTTACTACTCTGCTCACCTCTCCCACCCACCACCCATCATCATGGCCTCAGCAGAGTCCTGGCTTTTAATTCATAGAGGAAAGAGAGGTTATCAGATGGAATTTTTCTTAAGGTTGGCCTTTCTCCCCAGCCAGAGCCCACCTGCCTCTTTTGCTTTTCCTTTCCCACTCAACTGCTGGGGGTGGAGCGGGGGGGTGGGATGTTCCTCCTTTTGCCCAAGGCTGAGCCCTCCTCACTGGTGGAAGACATCTCCTCTTCCCTGTGGCCTCCCACAGGCCCTCCATCCATCCATCACTCCCTCTGCTGTGTATCTCCTCGCCCCTTCCTTCCTGGCTTTGTTTCTTCTACTGTAAACATGCTAGGGCTCTCCTTTCTCACCTCCACCCCTACTGAGAACATGGCCTTGATCCTGAATCCCCTCTAGCTTCTGTCTGATCTCTCCCCCTCCCCCGCTGCCTGGTTTCTTCAAACAGCAAGTCAGTACTTGCTGTTTCTCTTTCTCTACTCTTCATCTATTCTCTGCAAATTGCCACCATCTGGGTTGGCCTTCCCCACTCCACTGACATGGCCTGTCTGAAGTTAACCCCATCCAGGGATTTCAGTCCTGGTCCTGTTTGTTCTTCACAGCAGGTTACAGTGTTTAACAGTGTTGCTCACTGGTGCCTTGAAGCTGCATCTCCCTGGGGGGCTTTCCAGATCCCATCTCCTGGATTCATTTTGAGTCTCTCAGCTGTATTTATGGAGAAGGAAACGGTAACCTACTCCTATGTTCTTGCCTGGAGAATCCCAGGGACGGGGGAGCCTGGTGGGTTGCTGGCTATGGGGTCACACAGAGTCAGACACGACTGAAGCAACTTAGCGGCAGCAGCAGCTGCAGCTGCATTTATTGGAGAAGGCAATGGCAACCCACTCCAGTGTTCTTGCCTGGAGAATCCCAGGGACGGAGGAGCTTGGTGGGCTGCTGTCTATGGGGTTGCACAAAGTCAGACATGACTGAAGCGACTTAGCAGCAGCAGCAGCAGCTGCATTTATTGGTTCCTCTTCCTGTGCTCTGTCTTTACCATTAATATTTCCCAGGGTCCTGGTGGCAGCCTTATTCTCTTCTAAGCCTGAACATCCTTCACTGGCTTATCACCCACCCCTGGGATTTGAACAGCTCTTTCTATGCTGTTGACAGAAATCTGGCCCTTCAGCCCCATCTCTATATTGGTTGTATCTTTATATGTGTCTCACATTTAAAACATTGATTCTTCCTAAGTAAGGTCCTGCTGATCTCAAGTGGCCTCAGCCTGCAGTGGCTTGGAGCGGGACTTGGGTTTCCAGCCAGAGACTGAGGCTGGGTCAGGGCAGTGAGAGCACCAGATCCTAGCTACTAAACCACCTGGTCAATGACAAGGCCCTGACCCTTTGGCTTTGCATGAAAGAATTTCCACAAAGACCAAAAGTAGTGAAGCAAGTAAAGTATTTATTAAGAGAAAGTGGGCAAACTCAGGGAGAGAGAGAGTCACTGAGTCGCACCCTTGTGGCAGTTTGAATGACTTTTTTGGGGTATTTCTTCTGTGTTTCCTTTGGCCAATCATTTTGTTTTGCCTGGTTCTCAGTCCATACTTGGAATATCTCAGGATTCTCCCATGTGTGTGCATGCATCTCTTAGCAAAGGTGAATTTTGCCTAAAAGGATTATGGTTAGGGCACATCCCTTAACATAGCTCCCCTTTGGCCTCCAAGGAGGAGGCCACATGTGTGGTTGGAGAGATCTCCTGCCTTCAGGAAAAGAAATATGTGGTCTGAGCAGGGCCCAGCCTCCTCCCTTAATTGCCCTCCCAGTTTCATCTTGGAGTTTTGATCCATAGAGAATGAATCTCTAATCACTTTGCCCTGGATAGTGGGGCATTTACCTCCTGCCTCACTACTCTGTAGCCCAGGGAACTATCTATATTCAGTACTTTGTATCAACAATAACCTCTAATGAAAAAGAATGTGTAATATATATGTACAACACATATGTAATATAAACTGAACCACTTTACTGTATACCAGAAACTAACTCAACATTGTAAATCAACTATACTGTAATAAAAAAAAAGGGGAGGAAATGGATAAATTGCAGTTATTAAACAGTTATCCAAATCTGTACCCATAGACCTGATACATTTTAAAAAATGTATTCTTCCTCTTCTCTCCTAAAACTGCTTTTCCTGCAGAGTTTCACTCTAGATAAATCATACCTCTCCACTCCCCTTTTCTCAACCCCAGACTTGAGAGTCACGCCTGTCTCGTCTCCTTGCCTACTATGTCATCAGCGATAGTCTTGTCCTCTGCCCTCTTCAGCTGCTACCTTAGTATATGAAATACCTTCCTTCGACTACCCAGATCACTGCCTTTGCCTCCACCTGACTACTCTGCACACTCTTGGGACTTTCAACCCCTACTGCATATCCAAATCCCTTGGAGAACTTTGAACAGTTCTGATGCCCAGACATCCCCTACACCAATTACATTAGAAGGTTAGGAGGTGGGACCCAGGTCAAGAGACATGGCTTTCGTCTCTCTTCCCTCGAGTCTGTCCTCCACACCGCCATTAAAGTATGTTCTTTCAAACTCAAATTGGATTATGTTTGGTCCTCTGTTCACAAATCCTTCAATGATGTTCCATTGCCTTTGGAAAAATTCTTTGGTGTGCTCTGCTAGTGTCTGGGGGCATACTCTAAGGAGACCTTTCATGATTGCGTGCATGCATGCTAAGTCGCTTCAGTCATGTAGAACTCTATGACTGTATGGACTGTAGCCCACCAGTCTCCTCTGTCCCTGGGATTCTCCAGGCAAGAATACTGGAGTGGGTTGCCATGCCCTCCTCCAGGGGATCATCCTGACCCAGGGACTGAACCTGAGTCTCTTATGTCTCCTGCATTGACAGGCAGATTCTTTACCTCTAGTGCCAACTGAGAAGCCCCTTCCATGATTGGCCCTGCCTAATTCTCCAGACCCATCTTGTGTGAGTCCATAAAAGGCCCTTTACCCAGGCCATTCTATCCACCTCCCCAGGCATCTCTGAGGCGCTCTGCATGTACACAGATGTGGTCCTCTGTCCAGAATGTGAGCTGTCTCCCACTCTATTCCACCCCTACCCCACCTGGCCAACTTTTCTCTCTGTGCTTTGATAACCCTATTCAGGTATCATCACTTACACAGAGCCTTCTGGGATCCCCTGCCCAGGCTAGGAAAAATGTTCCTTTCTGAACCTCCTAACACCTGGCTTTCTCCACATCACCACCTTTCTCTGTCCCCACCAAGGGAGCCCCTTGAAGGCAGGGATGATGTCCCATTTACATGGCACCAAAACCCAGCACTTGGTAGGCACTCAGTGTGTGGAAAATGAATTCATTCATCCATCTTTAACTTTCCAACAAGCTTATGCAGTAAAACAGAAAAACAGAATTGAAACCTCATTGCATTGTTCGGGCAAAAGACTTAAATCCAAAGTTTGTGTTGTTTGGACATTTCTCATCATTACACAGAAACATGAACATAACACAAGTGAAAAGTCTCCCTGATGAAGAAGCAGGGCCATTATATAAAGTCCTGGCAGAGTGTGTGCGGCCCCCGGAATATGGTCCTGTGCTCTGACCCTGCCGCTATTGAATGAATCCTGCTGCACGAAGTGCCCATGATCTCTCTGAATTCAGAGATGAGGTTAAGATGGAGCTCATTTTTAAAAGGTGAGTTTAGCCCATAGGATTGTAAACACAGACACAAAGAAGCTTCGCTAGCTCAGAACATGGAGTTTGAAAACAGGCCAAATGTTGAGAGTGGGTGACTATAAGTGGATTCTTCATTTCACTAAAGATCTATCTGCCACAGCAGCAGTTCCCAACCTTTTTGGCACCAGAAACCAGTTTCACAGAAGACAATTTTTCCATTGACCGGCTGCAGAGGAGGGGAGATGGTTTGGTGATAATTCAAACATATTACATTTATTGTGCACTTTATCTCTATTATTATTACATTGTGATGTACAGTGAAATAATTATACAATTCACCATAATGCAGACTAACAGGAGGCTGAGCGGTAATGTGAGTGATGGGAAGGGGCGGAAATACAGATGAAGCTTCAATTGCTGGCCTGGGCACTCACCTCCTGCTGTGTGGCCTGGCTTCTAAGCCACCCACGAGTAGCAGTCCATGGACTGGGTGCTATGGGGACCCCTGGTCTACTGGAGAAGGGAATGGCAAACCACTTCAGTATTCTTGCTTTGAGAAGCCCATGAACAGTATGAAAAGGCAAAATGATAGGATACTGAAAGAGGAACTCGCCAGGTCAGTAGGTGCCCAATATGCTACTGGAGATCAGTGGAGAAATAACTCCAGAAAGAATGAAGAGATGAAGCCAAAGCAAAAACAATACCCAGCTGTGGATGTGACTGGTGGTAGAAGCAGGGTCGGATGCTGTAAAGAGCAATATCGCATAGGAATCTGGAATGTCAGGTCCATGAATCAAGGCAAATTGGAAGTGGTCAAACAGGAGATGACAAGAGTGAACGTCAACATTCTAGGAATCAGCGAACTAAAATGGACTGGAATGGGTGAATTTAACTCAGATGACCATTATATCTACTACTGTGGGCAGGAATACCTCAGAAGAAATAGAGTAGCCATCATGGTCAACAAAAGAGTCCGAAATGCAGTACTTGGATGCAATCTCAAAAATGACAGGATGGTCTCTGTTCATCTCCAAGGGAAACCATTCAGTATCACCATAATCCAAGCCTATGCCCCAACCAGTAATGCTGAAGCTGAAGTTGAATGGTTCTATGAAGACGTACAAGACCTTTTAGAACTAACACCTAAAAAAGATGTCCTTTTCATTATAGGGGACTGGAATGCAAAAGTAGGAAGTCAAGAAACACCTGAAATAACAGGCAAATTTGGCCTTGGAATGAGAAATGAAGCAGGGCAAAGACTAATAGAGTTTTGCCAAGAAAATGCACTGGTCATAGCAAACACCCTCTTCCAACAACACGAGAGAAGACGCTACACATGGACATTACCAGATGGTCAATACTGAAATCAGATTGATTATATTCTTTGCAGCCAAAGATGGAGAAGCTCTATACAGTCAACAAAAACAAGACCAGGAGCTGACTGTGGCTCAGATCATGAACTCCTTATTACCAAATTCAGACTTAAATTGAAGAAAGTAGGGAAAACCACTTGACAATTCAGGTATGACCTAAATCAAATCCCTTATGATTATACAGTGAAAGTGAGAAATAGATTTAAGGGCCCAGATCTGATAGATAGAGTGCCTGATGAACTATGGAATGAGGCTCCTGACATTGTACAGGAGACAGGGATCAAGACCATCTCCATGGAAAAGAAATGCAAAAAAAGCAAAATGGCTGTCTGGGGAGGCTTTACAAATAGCTGTGAAAAGAAAAGAAGTGAAAAGCAAAGGAGAAAAGCAAAGATATAAGCATCTGAATGCAGAGTTCCAAAGAATAGCAAGAAGAGATAAGAAAGCCTTCTTCAGTGATCAATGCAAAGAAATAGAGGAAAAGAACAGAATGGGAAAGACTAGAGATCTCTTCAAGAAAATTAGAGATACCAAGGGAACATTTCATGCAAAGATGGGCTC
>SJYC01059393.1:0-12992 GCA_006408675.1 Madoqua kirkii
TTTCAGAAAGGCAGAGGAACCAGAGATCAAGTTACCAACATGCATTGGATCATAGAAAAAGCAAGAGAGTTCCAGAAAAACATCTATTTCTGCTTTATTGTCTATGCCAAAGCCTTTGACTGTGTGGATCACAATAAACTGTGGAAAATTGTGAAAGAGATGGGAATACCAGACCACCTAACCTGCCTCTTGAGAAATCTGTATGCAGGTTAGGAAGCAACAGTTAGAACTGGACATGGAACAACAGACTGGTTCCAAATAGGAAAAGGAGTACATCAAGGCTGTATATTGTCACCCTGCTTATTTAACTTATATGCAGAGTACATCATGAGAAATGCTGGACTGGAAGAAACACAAGCTGGAATCAAGATCGCTGGAGAAATATCAATAACCTCAGATATGCAGATGACACCACCCTTATGGCAGAAAGAGGAACTAAAAAGCCTCTTGATGAATGTGAAAGAGGAGAGTGAAAAGGTTGGCTTAAAGCTCAACATTCAGAAAATGAAGATCATGGCATCTGGTCCCATCACTTCATGGGAAATAGATGGGGAAACAGTGGAAATAGTGTCGAACTTTATTTTGGGGGCTCCAAAATCACTACAGATTCTGACTGCAGCCATGAAATTAAAAGACACTTACTCCTTGGTAGGAAAGTTATGACCAACCTAGATAGCATATTCAAAAGCAGAGACATTACTTTGCCGACTAAGATCCGTCTAGTCAAGGCTATGGTTTTTCCAGTGGTCATGTATGGATGTGAGAGTTGGACTGTGAAGAAGGCTGAGCGCCGAGAATGGATGCTTTTGAACTGTGGTGTTGGAGAAGACTCTTGAGAGTCCCTTGGGCTGTAAGGATATCCAACCAGTCCATTCTGAAAGAGATCAGCCCTGGGATTTCTTTGGAAGGAATGATGCTAAAGCTGAAACTCCAGTACTTTGGCCACCTCATGCAAAGTGTTGACTCATTAGAAAAGACCCTGATGCTGGGAGGGATTGGGGGCAGGAGGAGAAGGGGATGACCAAGGATGAGATGGCTGGATGGCATCACTGACTCAATGGATGTGAGTCTGAGTGAACTCCGGGAGTTGGTGATGGACAGGGAGGCCTGGTGTGCTGTGATTCATGGGGTCGCAAAGTGTCAGGCACAACTGAGCAACTGAACTGAACTGAGCTATGGTATTCTTACAAATGGATGCCTCCTTTAGCACTGAAAATTAGCATCCAGCTTACAAAAGTTCAGGCCTGCAAAACTGCTCAGATGCACATGTCTCATAAAAAAGATCTGGCCAGACCCTGCATCTCCTTGCTGTGAACAAGGGTGTGAGAATCAACAGGAGTGCTGAAAAAGCAAGCAGGGTCCCAGGTTCATCAGAGAAAAATCAGAGCTTGGACCCTCTTCCGACTCTGATCTGTGCCAGTACACAGTGATGGTGACCACCGTCTAGCTGTGATCAACCACCACCCTCCAGTTGTGCTTCTCAACTCTTCTGCTTGGTAGAATCCTATCTGTTGGACTTTCAAAAATCCTGACACTCAGGTCTTACCCCAGGCCAGGTAGATGAGTGCCTCTGGGTGGGGGAGTTTCACACTGTAACTTCAAAAGCTCCCAGGGGCTTGAGGATCACACCCCTGGCTTGATTGGATTGGATTATTTAGTTGCTTTCTCTTTGCTACTCCATTGGCTGTAGCCCACCAGGATCCTCTGTCTGTGAGATTTCCCAGGCAAGAATACTGAAGGAGGTTGCCATTTCCTTCTCCAGGGAATCTTCCCAACCCAGGGACTGAATCCACATCTCCTGCATTGCACGTGGACTATTATTTAACTGAGCCACCAGAGAAGCCGCCCCTGGCTTACTGGTTCTCAAACGTGGCTGAAATCACCTGGGGGGCTTCAACAAGTATCCTGGGCCTGGCTTCCACCTCCAGAGATCCTGCTGTAATTGGTATGGGATGCAGCCTGGTGTCCACATCAGGAGTTACAAAAGCTCCCTAGCAATTCTGACATCAAGTGTCAGATCACTGACAGCAGCTCATCCTCCTGCAGTCCCTAAAACCCTTTTTACTTTGACATAAAAACCCATTGCCATGAGAAGATGGGAAACTTGACCTGTCATGAAGCTTTGTATCCTCCCAGCTGACCCAAAGTGACTGGAGTAGGAATCCCCACCACCACCACCCCGCCCCAGGATGAAAGTCATCTCTGTGCTGGAGAGAAAGTAGCAAATTAAAAAAGTTTACAAAAGAAACTTCTAGACAATGAGGACCCAGCCACCTTTGCCACCAAATGAACGTCCCCAAGTTCCCCAGCTGCCTGAGTGACCCTCAAGTGGCCCTAAAGGTGGCCATCCTTTACCTGGAAACATGCAAAGTGGCATTACACATAATAAATGGATACGACTAATGGGCTCAATTACTGTAAATTTCTGGGTCATCGATAATGGCATTTCCCTCCCTTCTTGCAGTCTGTGTTCAAATTTTTTTCCTCTCTATGCTACACTATTAACAGATGTCAAAGCTGAATTAGTATCTGTCATGAGTAGGTTGGCTACAGATGCCCTCCTCCACCTCATCACCTCTCTGCGGCTTGTGTCAAGTTAGTAGCTATCAATATCATTTTGAAAAAAGGCATCTTGCATTGTCCAAAAAAGGTGCAGGTGGTACCACTCCCCATCCAGTCTTACAAATTTAATACTTCAGGAGGTAAATTCTCCAACAACTACATCCTTCACTGATGGGGATTCTCATGCTGCTGCTGCTGCTGCTGTTAAGTCGGGTCAGTTGTGTCCGACTCTGTGCGACCCCACAGACAGAAGCCCACGAGGCACCCTCGTCCCTGGGATTCTCCAGGCAAGAACACTGGAATGGGTTGCCATTTCCCTCTCCAGTGCATGAAAGTGAAGTCACTCAATCGTGTCCGACTCTTAGCGACCCCATGGACTGCAGCCCACCAGGCTCCTCCATCCATGGGGTTCTCCAGGCAAGAGTACTGGAGTGGGTTGCCATTGCCTTCTCCAGGGATTCTCATATTAAACTTTTTTTTTTTTTAATGAAAACACCCAGATCAAGTTTTCTTGTATCTTGAACATAGGATAGGGCTTCTCAACTTTGGCTACACATTGGAATTGTTTGAAGAGCTTTTAAAACTACTGATGCCTATGATTGTTCCTTCACTTCAGTTCAATCACTCATTGATATCTGACTCTTAGCAACCACATAGACTGCGGCATGCCAGGCTTCCCAACTCCTGGAGCTTGCTCAAACTTACGTCCATCAAATCAGTGAAGCCATCCAACTATCTCATCGTCTATCATCCCCTTCTCCTCCCGCCTTGAATCTTTCCCAGCATCAGGGTCTTTTCAAATGAATCAGTTCTTTGCATCAGGTGGCTGAAGTTTTGGAGCTTCAGCTTTAGCATCAGTACTTCCAGTGAATATTCAGGACTGATTTCTTTTAGGATGGACTGGTTGGACCTCCTTGCAGTCCAGGGGACTCTCAAGAGACTTCTCCAACACCACAATTCAAATGTATCAGTTCTTCAGCACTCAGCTTTTTTGTAGTCCAACTCTCATATCCACACATGACTACTGGAAAAACCATAGCTTTGACCAAATGGACCTTTGTTAGCAAAGTAATGTCTCTGCTTTTTAATATGCTGTCTAGGTTGGTCAGCTTAGCAGCAGCAGCAGGTTGATCATAGCTTTTCTTTTGAGGGGCAAAAGCCTTTTAATTCTGTGGCTCTAGTCACCATCTGCAGTGAGTTTGAAGCCCAAGAAAATAAAGGCTCTTACTGTTTCCATTGTTTCCCCATCTATTTGCCGTGAAGTGATGGGACCAGATGCCGTGATCTTAGTCTTTTGAATATTAGTTTTAAACGAGCTTTTTCAGTCTCTTCTTTCACTTTCATCAAGAGACTCCTTAGTTCCTCTACACTTTCTGCCATATGAGTGGTGTCATCTGCATATCTGAGGTTATTGATATTTCTCCTGGCAATCTTGATCCCAGCTTGTCCTTCGTCTAGCCTGCATTTCATATGATGTACCCTGCATATAAGTTGAATAAGCAGGGTGACAATATATAGCCTTGATGTACTCCTTTCCCAATTTGGAACCAGTCCATTGTTCCATATTTGGTTTCCTTAGAGATTCTGATTTCATGGTCTGAGTACTGGTGGGGGCAATGGGGTATTTTAGAATCTTCACAGATTCCAGTGTTCATACAGGGTTGCTACCACTGATATTTGTCAATAAGACATATTGAGAGAAGAAAAGTTAAAGGATACCCATCAAGAAACATCAGAGAAGGCAATGGCACTCCACTCTAGTACTCTTGCCTGGAAAATCCCATGGACAGAGGAGCTTCATGGGCTGCAGTCCATGGGGTTGCTAAGAGTCAGATTCAACTGAGTGACTTCACTTTCACTTTTCACTTTCATGCATTGGAGAAGGAAATGGCAACCCACTCCAGTGTTCTTGCCTGGAGAATCCCAGGGACGGGGGAGCCTGGAGGGCTGCCATCTGTGGGGTCGCACAGAGT
This sequence comes from Madoqua kirkii, assembly GCA_006408675.1. Lineage (NCBI taxonomy): Eukaryota > Metazoa > Chordata > Mammalia > Artiodactyla > Bovidae > Madoqua > Madoqua kirkii. The sequence continues at coordinate 4,536 of SJYC01059393.1, forward strand.
CAGACATGACTGAAGTGACTTAGCAGCAGTAGCACCAGAATAGAGAAGCATCTCCCAAGTCACAGTCTTCTTAAGGACTCTCCTTGTGAATCAACTGAGGCATTTGTCCCATTTAGAGTCTTTATGAGCACATTCAGTTGGATGAGTTTCCTAGGAGACCAGAAGTAAAGTTAAACCATAGAAAAATCTCCAAACCAGGAGTGTTTCTTTCAGTGATCTTTTATTTGTCATTAAGGGAAAGCTGTGTCCGAAAGTTCTCACTACCATCCCCCATAGCTCATCATCTTTTTTGCAGTGCTGTTAACGTAGCATGGCTAGAGGAGAAAAAACTCAGTGCTATGCTGAGGCTGAGCCTGAGGAGTGGATGATACACAGGATTACCGTGTGGTGTGAGATCCTAAAGGAGCTTAGGATAAATGCTGGGTCCCCACATACTCTGGTACCCTCCCAGGTAGACACTCCCTGATCATGTTGCATGTTTTTTTTTTCTCCATCAGCATTCCCTCAAATCCCCTTTCCTTTCTGTGAACATCTTCCTCTTCTGTGTTTTGTATCTTCTGAGTCTTGCCAAAGGGACTGACTGCAACCCACGCAGCAGTCACCTCCATCTTCTTTGCTGCTGGCAGAACCCAGAATTTCCTCAGGCCTCTGGCCCAGCAGCAGGTGGTAATGTGTGATTAGTTCAAACAGTGATTATCTACCCTGGCTGCTCATTAAAATCTCCTGAGGATTTCTTCAAACAATGCTGACACTTGGGTTACACTCCCAGACATTCTGATTTAATTGGTCTGGAGTGGATCTTAAAAACTCCCATATGATTAAAACGTCCATCCAAGATTGAGGTTTGTTGTTCTAAGGAGCCTCTGGAGATCTAATATAATCATAGTATTTCAGTTCTTGCTAGTGGTTTATTTATATTCAGGCAAACCATCCATTTTGGCCAATGAACACATGAGATTTAGAAACTCCCATATGATTAAAACGTCCATCCAAGATTGAGGTTTGTTGTTCTAAGGAGCCTCTGGAGATCTAATATAATCATAGTATTTCAGTTCTTGCTAGTGGTTTATTTATATTCAGGCAAACCATCCATTTTGGCCAATGAAACACATGAGAACTCAAGGATGGAGGTGGGAGAGATTTAGAAACTTCTTAAAGAAGGGCAGTTCTTTCTCTTTTCTAGTGTTTGGAGTTGCTGGGTGAGGATGTAGATGCCTGGACCCATACACTGTCTAACTGAGTATCCATGCCCTGAGCATGTTATTTTTCAGATGCTAAGTCGTGTCCAACTCTTTGTGACCTCGTGGACTGCAGCAAGCCAGGCTTCTTTGTCCATCACCATCTCCTGGAGTTGGCTCAAACTCAAGTCCATTGAGTCGGTGGTGCCATCCAGCCATCTCATACTCTGTCATCCTCTTCTCCTCCTGCCTTCAGTCTTTCCCAGCATCAGGGTCTTTTCCAATGAGTTGTCTGTTCGAGTCAGGTGGCCAAAATATTTCTGTGATAATTACAAAGTGCAATGTTACAAGGAATCTAGGTCTTTAAATTTTTTTTTATTTATTTTGGCTGTGCTGAGTCTCTGTTGCTGCCTGAGCTTCTCTCTAGTTGCAGTGAAAGTGGGGTTGGGGGCGACTCTCTAGTTGCAGCACGTGAGCTTCTCACCACAGTGGCTTCTCACGTTGCGGAGGTTGGGCTCTAGGGCACGCAGGCTTCAGCATTTGTGGTGTGTAGGCTTAGTTGCGCCTCGGCATGTGGGATCTTCTGGACCAGGGATTGAACCTGTGTCTCCTGCATTGGCAGGTGGAGTCTTTACCACTTAACCACAAGGTCTTAACAATGTCATGGAGCTGCTAAATCTGTCAATTGGGAAGGCCCTGTTATCTAGGCTTCTTGATTTGCAAGGCTGCATGTTCCACCCAGCCTTCTAGCAGGCCTAGGCCAGAAGCAGACTATGATCCCAGACGCAGGTTGTCCAGAGAGGCCTTTGAGATGATGCCTTGCCTGACATGCACAGCACCTCTGTGAGTATGAAGCACTGCCAGCTCTGATGAAGCCACCCACCCAGCTCTGAGGAACCTCAAAGTGACCTTGCTGGACAGGCTTCCTGGAGAAGGCTTGTCTATTGTTGAGTACTTAGTGCGGTGGATCCTGACCATGGAAGTCTGGCTGGAGTCAGGCTAATTCAGGCTTGAGTCCTCATTACTGACTATGTAATTGGTGTCAGTCACACTGTGTGCCTTGGTTTTACCATCTGTGCAATGGGATTAGCATCCACCTGGAAAAGTTGTTGCTGTGATTCTTTTAATGGATTTAGCACAGCATCTTTCATATTGTAAGTTTTTGTTCTTTGTAAGTGACAGTTTTTACTATTTCTTGATAGATTCCCTCTCTTTATGATGCAGTGAGCAAGAGGTGAAGTAATTAAAGAGTGAGAAGACAGACAATTGGTTTCTGTCGTGGAGAAAGACTGGAGTTTTTCCTGTAGTTTTCTCCCCCTGGAATCTATCAAAATAATTTGAGTGATATGCCAAGTCAGCACCAGTGCCAGGGCTGGTGTAACTGAGCCCAGGTTCCAGCTCAGCCAGCTGCTGACTTGACGGGTGCACTGCTGCCTACTTGCTGCTGGTATGCCAAGGCCATGGCCCAGCCAGAGGCTGCATCCCCCTGGGGATGGTAACTCTGGTGGGAGAGGGGCCTGGGGGGATGGCCTGTCAGGGACAGGGTCCTCTGGCTTTGGGGGCTGAGCCCCGAAATCCAGTGTGGCCTCAGTTCAGAGTGCTGAGCACCCTGGAGCCAGTCCTCCTCTGGGACTAGTCCTCCATACCTAGACAGAGCCTTGGGCTTCAGAAGAGGACTGGGCATGTGGGTATCAGACTGTTGTCTCCAGTTGGTTCTAAGGGGCTTCACTGAGCCTCCCTGGAGCCTGCCTGCCCTGTCTCCATGCGCCCCCTTCCCCCAGCATTTTCTTCCTTCTCCTGGAAGGAAGGAGTTCCATCTACATGCCCTACTCCCTTCTCCTGGCTTCTCCTTGACTCAATGAGGCTCTTGGACATTCTCTTCTCCAGCATCATCCAGGTCCTGACAGCCCTACTCCATCTATGTCCCTTCTGTAGTCTGTCCCTGTTGGGGTTCTGTCTTCTCCCGGAAGCCTGCTTCTGGCACATCCATGAGCATCTCACTTGCTTCTCAAACTCTAAAAATGTTGCCCCACCCCCACTGCCCACTGACATCCCTGGGACCTAATCCTCTATATTTAGGCTTCATCTCTGCTCCTCTGTAGTTTCTCCACCTTCACATCCTCCCCTTCCCCAACAGTGCTGTCTGCTTGTTTGTTTTCATCATTTCCTTTTTAAAAATATTTATTTATTTGGTTATGCAGCATGCAAGATCTTTGTTGCAGCACGTGGGATCTAGTTCCTGGACCAGGGTAGAACCCAGGCCCCCTGCATTGGGAGCATCGAGTCCTAGCTGCAGAACCAACAGGGAACTCCCTGTTTTCATCATTCTTTTGTGTGTGTGTGTGTGTGTCTGTCTGCATTTTTAAAATTGGAATATAATTGCTTTACAATATTGTGTTGGTTTCTACTGTATAACATTGTGAATCAGCCATGTGTATATATATATCCTCTCTCGTAGCATTGAAATATACACTCTACCATGTGCAAAACAGCCAGCTGAAAGCTGTGGCTGCATCGCACAGGAAACTCAGCCTGGTGTCCTGAGATGACCCAGATGGGTGGGATGGGGTAATTCCTGGTTCTTAAACCAAATGAACACCCGATTGCCTGCTGTGCAGCCTGGAACAGCTCCAGGCTTCATGACCACTGTCTTACCCAAAGGGAGGCTCTTTATTTCATTCTTGCCTTCCCTCTAATGTCTCTACTTCTGGTCCATTATTATGTTTTTTCTTTTTAAATTTAATTGGAAGGAGAGCTGAATTAACAATGCTGTGTTAGCTTCCAGTGTACAGTGATTCAGTTATACATATATATTTCTATATTCTTTCTAGGATTCTTTCCCTTTATAGGTTATTATGAAATACTGAATATAGTTCCTTGTACTATATAGTAGGTCTTTGTTGGTTATCTGTTTTACATATAGTAGTGTGCAGTGCTAGTCCCAAACTCCCAATTTATTCCTCCAGCACCCCACCCATCAGCTTTGGTAACCATAGGTTTGTTTTCTATGACTGTTGGGTCTATTTCTGTTTCATAAATAAGTTTGTATCTTTTTTTCATTTTAGTTCCAATATTTTTTCATCCTGCCTTTGTGGGGATTTTGTAGTATCACTTTATCAACTATCCTTTCTTCTCACAATTTTGAGGTTATTTCTCACTAATTCTTTTCTCACTAATGTTCAGGTTTCTTCTATGTTAAAGAAAAATGAAAGAAAAGACATCCTTCCTCCACTAGTGTTCCTGTGCTGCTCTGACCGGGCGTCTTTGCTCCTCCATGCAAAGAATCATCCAGACTCATGTCTCCTCTTCCACATGCCTCTTCCTCTCACCTTTCCATAATTCTGAAATCGCCCTACCCAAGGGCTCAGTGAACCCCTGGGTTTAAAGCCAGAATCTTCCTTATGTCTGTTTCAGGCAGTAATCTATTCAGGGCTCCTGCTGTAGAAGGGAGATCGAAAACAAGTAACGAGTTCACTTGCTTGCTTGCTCCCCAAGGTTCCCTATATGGTTCCTTATATGGGGTGAGGATAAGGGTGAGTAGAGGGGTCGGGCCAGAGGAGTGGCTTAGGTGGTCTCCCCACCCCTTTGGTGGTATTGTGTTCAGGAGACATGTAATGTACCCAGCTTTTGCTCTCATCATCTTGCTTTTTCTCCTGGCTCCTCAGAAGTGGCAGTTGGGTTTTTCTGGTCTTTTTGTCTCTTGTTGTCCATAATTTGTCCCAACGGGGGATGCGTTCTTACACAGTTATTTTTAATTCCTTATAGTTTCTTTGTATTTTTTTTTTTCTCAGTTAGACAGTTGTCCAGGTGCAGGCATTGTAGCAAAGGGTCCCAGATCCCAGCCTATCTCTTAGCAGACCTTTCACTCAGTGGATACTGTGTGCTTTGTGAGTGACAGCTCCAAAATGTTTGCTGAATGAATTTTGCCCACATAGTCTTAAGTAGGTACTTTAAATTCCCACTATCCCACCTGCCCCATTCCATTCTCTACGTTCCCCTTTATTTTCTCAGTTAGAAATGATTAAAGAAAGGCTGTCTTCTTAGTGTCCAAACCTGAGCTAACTTCTGAACTGACATCTTGCACAGACAATCGTAATCTACCCTATGACTGAGCAGAAGAGGTCCCTTTGCAGTACCTGTTATTCAAGTCACATCTTGGTATTTAAATTCAGGATGGCTTACCATCACTCTGTCATGAAAACTTGTTACATTCTGGTTGTGATCAGGTTAAAAAGATAAAAACAAAAACAAAAACAAAAACACCCCCTCTATAACCCAAGCGCTTTCTGCAGTTTGTGAGAGGAGAAAATCAGGAGTTTAAAAAAAAATCCGTCTTACATTCCTAGAATAAAGATCTTTGGGAAGAAAAACTGTAGAGAAAGAGAAGCAGATAGACTGAATGGGTAATTAAAGTCAGCCAGTTGGGCATCTTTAATTGAAATTTCATTACCCTTGACCTTGGATGTAAATGACTACAAATGTGGCTAGGATCTGAGGAATGGCCTCTCAGCCCATGGATACTAGGGGTTGCGGGACATCTACAAGAGCATGGCTGGGGTTGGAGTGTAGGCAGCACCTAAGCAATGGCAACAGAGGCCTGGTTTTCAATCAACTTTCAGTCTCTCTTTGAAAAGATGAAACTAACCCTATAAAGAGCAGAGCATTTGATGCAAGTCAGTATAATTAAGTGCTAAATCATGGCACAGATGCTAAATGCCAGCAGAGCCCACATGGAAAGATCTATGAGTCCTGAAAAAGCCTGCAAACTCCTAGGGAAGATGAAGGATTGGAGCCAAGTCTTGAGGGCTGGGAAGTTCCTATGGCTCAGGGCTGGACAAGTTGAGGGATGGTGGGCAGGTATGTTAGAATCATAAACACTAAATCCTCCCCCAGCTTCTCCCCAGCCAGAACTCAGTCTACAGATCCTTGGGAGGAGCTCATGTGTGTTTCTGACCTTCAGCTTTCCTGGCTACCCTGGTGTACCTCCCTCCCCTCCCCTGCCTTCCACAGTGCCCAGTATGAGCTACTCAGGTGACCTCAGATCTTTCAGCCGAGATGGACTCATATGAGTGACCTTTCTGCTGTTTCCTCCAGTTGTCTCCAAGCCATGCCAGCCACCTACTTCAGCAGTTCTTTGTACTCCCTGGTGATGAGAAGTCTCTTTTCTGTGGGACTCTGAGACAGGTCCCTGGCGGGGGCTGGATGTATGAAGGAGAATCAACACCAGCTTCTGGATTTGCTCTTCTCTCTGATTCCCAGCCTACTTTCCAGATCAAACTGGGACACTACAGTGGCCTCATAGGTTTGTTGTTTTTCCCTGAGAACTCTTATTAATCACAGTGCTTTGGGTTGGAAAAGAGAGAGAGGCTTATTCTGAGCCAGATTTGAAATAGAAGTTGATGTATGGCTGATCCAAAGATCCCTGGTGTCTATAGGAGGCTGCTTTCTACCAGAAACAGTTCTCTCAGGCTGTTTGCTCAAGTGGTATCAAGGATGGTATCACCACTAGCAGCAAGCTTGGACTCTGCCAGCTAGCCATCCTGCCTAAATGGTCTTTTCCCTATAGTCTTGGGGATGAAACCATAGAAATGATTATTTGTATTTCTTGGGTCATCTATCCAGCCCTGAATCATTAAAGTTAAAGAAATGAGATCTCATCGTTGACCAGGACTGTGTGACATGCCCAGTGGAGATGGACTCTGGTCAAGGGGTTTCCATAAATGGAAGAGGTGGGTTCTATCACCAGAAGAAAGACTGTTGCTCAGCCCCAAACTGGCATCCACTGTGGAAGTGAAACGGTGGCCCTTTCTCCCACCAGTCCAAGAGATGGCTGTTAGCCCCAATCATTGGTCCTCTACTGCCCACATGTAAGGCTATAGCTCCACCTCTTACATTTCTTCTTCAGAGATGCTCAGAGGTAGGTCTAAGGGTTCTGATAAGAAGTACACTGTAGTTGAGGCACAGAGACAGATTATTTGGGGAAATTTGGAAAATGAAATTATTTTCCCAGATTTGGAGGAGCTTCTAAAGCCTCCCGGAGAAGGCAATGGCAATCCACTCCAGTACTCTTGCCTGGAAAATCCCATGGATGGAGGAGCCTGGTAGGCTGCAGTCCATGGGGTCGCGAAGAGTCGGACATGACTGAGCAACTTCACTTTCACATTTCACTGTCATGCATTGGAGAAGAAAATGGCAACCCACTCCCATGTTCTTGCCTGGAGAATCCCAGGGACGGGGGAGCCTGGTGGGCTGCTATCTATGGGGTCGCACAGAGTCAGACACGACTGAAGAGACTTAGCAGCAGCAGCAAAAGCCTCCATCCCCTCCTGTTTCCTCTGTCCCCAACTCTGGTCAGCAGTGGCTGACCATGGAAGCTTCTGTGATCACTGCTGGTTTCTCATTTTGTTGAGTGATACCTTGGATTCCCAAATATAAAAAGCAATCAAGAAGGTTTCAGGGTGATGTAGCGAGAGAGAGGGAAGGGGAGAGGGCCAGGCATTTCCAAGCAGAACATTTATACAAGGAGAGTGCCAAGCTCCTAGCAAGGTTGGCAGACAGGGCCTCCGGCAGGCAGAATGACAAGAAGGTAATTAGAACCACTTGCCACTTTCCATTGAAGTGGACATGGGAGCCAAAATGGAAGCAGAGCCTGGATGTTAAATTGTTCTTGGCTCTTCTTTGAATTTCAAGATCCATCCTCCTGGGTTCCTCTCCTCTGATGGATTGATTGACAGACTCAATGGGCAAGGAGAGGATTCCATATCCCAGAGTCTGAGCTGTGTTAGGGGATTCTCTGAAGCGAATTGAATGCGAATGTCAGCTGCCATTGATAGAGGTAACAGGGGAAGAAAAGAACTAACTTTAATGGGGAAATTTTCAGGAGCTGAGAGAAAAACCAAAGGGTAAGTGAAGCCTCTTGAATTTCAATCCAGCATCTTTGGAGCCCCAGCAAAAGCCACTGAAACAGAACAGGTTTTCATTATTTTTCAAAGTACATTGCTTTTCTGTAATCAAGAAATTCAAAACTAGAGAACTATAAAATTTTAATTGGCAAAATGTGGGTATTTTACATGCTGATATTTTATCATGAAAGATGTATGCCAATGCCATTTTTCAAAGTCATCATAAATGGCTATCTCATATTCCAAGATAAGGATATGCCATCTTGCTTTCAACATTTCTCTCTCTGGTCATTTAAGTGGTTTCAAATGTCTTCCTACAACGTCCTAGCCCAGATTGTTACAGCAGTGGAGGCTCTGTTTATTCATTCTTGCCACCA
>SJYC01059395.1:0-14310 GCA_006408675.1 Madoqua kirkii
TTTTTTTTTTTAAGTTATTGAGGTAGAAGCTTATTAATAGGTTAGATGAGATTTTGCCTCTTTTCTAATGCATGCTTTTAACACTGTATATTTTCTTCTCAGCATTGCTTTAGCTGTGTCCCACCAATGTTGATGTGTTGTATTTTCAGTTCAATGTATTTTTTTAATTCCTCTTAAGACTTCCTCTTTGCCTGTGAATTATTTAGAAGTGTGTTGTTTAGTTTCCAATATGTGGAGAATTTTCTTTTATCTTTCTGTTATTGATTTCTAGTTTGATTTCTTTGTGGTTAGAGAAACTCTGTATAATTTGTTATTTCAAATTTGTTGAGGATTTTTTTTTTTTGCCCAGGATATGGGTTATTTTTGTTATATTTGGTGGGAACTTGAAAAGAAAGTATATTCAGCTGTCATTAGGTGGAGTGTTCTATATTTGGACTAGATCCTGTTGCTTGATGGTGTTGTTGAGTTACTCATTTTCTTGATAATTTTCTCAATAGTTCTATTAATTATTGAGATACAGGTATTGAAGACTCATGTATAATTCTGGATTTGTATATATCTCCTTTTAGTTTTATCAGCTTTTGCTTCACATATTTTACTGTTAGCTGCTGGTCTTTGGAGAAGGCAATGGCACTCCACTCCAGTACTCTTGCCTGGAAAATCCCATGGACAGAGGAGCCTGGTAGGTTGCAGTCCATGGGGCCACTAAGAGTCGGAGATGACTGAGTGACTTCACTTTCACGCATTGGAGAAGGAAATGGCAACTCACTCCAGTGTTCTTGCCTGGAGAATTCCAGGGACAGGGAAGCCTGGTGGGCTGCCGTCTGTGGGGTCTCACAGAGTCGGACACAACTGAAGTGACTTAGCAGCAGCAGCTGGTCTTTGGTAGGTATTTTAATTTTATTAGGAAGTAGTCTGCTAGACTTCTTGTTGTTCAGTCAGCCAGTCATGTCCAACACTTTGCTACCACATGGATTATAGCACGCCAGGCTTCCCTGTCCCTCACCATCTCTAGGAGTTTTTCCAAGTTCATGTTCATTACATCGGTGATGCTGTCCAGCCATCTCATCTTCTGATGCCCTTTTCTTCTTCCGCCCTCAATCTTTTGCAGCATCAGGGACTTTTCCAATGAATCATTTGTTTGCATCAGATGATCATAATACTGGAGCTTCAGCTTTAGCATCAGTCCTTCCAGTGTATATTCAGGGTTGATCTTTCTAAGATTCACTGGTTTAATTTTCTTGCTGTCCAAGGGACTTTCAGGAGTCTTCTCCACCTCCATAGTACAAAGGTGTCAATTCTTTGGTATTTTGCCTTCTTTATCTTCCAGCTCTCACAACTGTTCATGACCACTGTTTGGAAGAGCATAGCCTTTACTATACAGACCTTTGTCGGCAGAGTAATGTCTCTGCTTTTCAACACACCATCTAGGTTTCTCATCACTTTCCTGCTAAGAAGCAACTGTCTTCTGATTTCGTGGCTGCAGTCACCATCTACAGTGATTTTGAAGCCCAAGAAAAGGAAATCTGTCACTACTTCTACCTTTTCCCCTTCTGTTTGCCATGAAGGCAGTGGCACCCCACTCCAGTACTCTTGTCTGGAAATCCCATGGACAGAGGATCCTAGTGGGCTGCCGTCCATGGGTTTGCTGAGAATTGGACATGACTCAGTGACTTCACTTTCACTTTTCACTTTCTTGCATTGGAGAAGGAAATGGCAACCCATCCCAGTGTTCTTGCCTGGAGAATCCCAGGGACGGCAGAGCCAGGTGGGCTGCCATCTATGGGGTCGCACAGAGTTGTACACAACTGAAGTGACTTAGCAGTAGCAGTAGCAATGGGGTTGAATGCCTTGATCTTAGTCTTTTTTAATATTTATAATCTTAAGCTGACTCTTTCACTCTCCTCCTTCACCCTCATCAAGTAGTTCTTTAGTTCCTCTTCCTTTTCTTCTATTAGAGTAGTATTATCCACATATCTGAGGATGTTTGATATTTCTCCTGCCTGTCTTAATTCCGACTTGTAACTCATCCAGCCCAACATTTCTTATGATGTGCTCAGCATATAGGTTAAACAGAGTGACAGCAGACAGCCCTACTGTACTCCTTTCTCGATCTTGCACCAGTCAGTTGTTCCATACAGGGTTCTAACTGTTGCTTCTTGACCCACATACAGATTTCTCAGGAGACAGGTAAGAGAGCTTTCCACAGTTTGTCATCATCCAACAGTCAAAGGCTTTAGTATAGTTGATGAAACAGAGATAGATGTTTTTCTGAAATTCCCTTGCTTTCTTTATAATCCAGTGAATATTGGCATTTTGATGTTTACTTCCTTTTCTAAACCCAGCTTGAACATCTGGAAATTCTTGGTTCACATAATGCTAAAGCCTAGCATGCACGATTTTAAGCATGACCTTACTACCATGGGAGATGAGTGCAACTGTCCAGTGGTTAGCATATTCTTTAGTACTACCCTTCTTGGGAATTGGGATGAGAATTGACCTTTTCCAGTCCTGTGGCCACTGCTGGGTCTTCCAGATTTGCTGACATAAACAATGCAAAACATATGGGGATATTGGTAACTCTCCTCTGCTCTTCCCCACTAATTGGACGTCTTCAGACCTGGAGGACTCGTCTTTTGGTGTCATATCTTTTTGGCTTTTTATACAATTCATGAGATTCTTATGACAAGTATAATAGGGTGATTTGCCATTCCTTCTTCCAGTGGATCACTTTTTGTCAGAAGTCTCTGCTATGACCCGTCCATCTTGACTGACCTTGCACAGCATGGCCCTTAGCTTCATTGATTTACTCAAGTCCCTTCACCGTGACAAAGCAGTGATCCATGAAGGGGCTATTAGACTTAGTTGGCCAAAAATTGAGTTTTCATTGTATCGTAAAATCTTTTTGAAATCCACCCAGAAATTATATGATTTCCCCCCTCCAATTTATCCTAAAATAAAGACTGCTTTAGCATAAAGCACATTTATTTCTTAATTGTTCTTGGATGTTGATATTCAAAGTTTCAAGAGGGGAATGAAGTGTCTGAGTTTTCTGTGATAAGACCTAAGAGTTATGTGATATTGGGGTAATTGGCTGTAAAATACCTAGTTTCTGCTACTAAAACATTAGTGTCATTTCTTTTAGGTAAAAATTAATTAATTAATTAATAAGCTTTTGTTGATACAGAGCTTTTGGAAATTGTGAGTTTTACAAAGGATGTTAGCAAAATGATTAAAAACATGGGATTTGGTGGCAAAGTTTGGGCTTTGGTCCCTTTACCTGTGCAGCTATAGAACAGTTGTGTTAAGTATCTAGTAGTGTTATTGCCTATGAAATGGGAGTGAATCCTTTCAGGATTGTTTAAAGGATCCAGTGAGTAACCTAGTGCCTACCTCTCACTAAATGTTTTTATTGCTTTGGTTTGTAAAAGGAACGCACTAATGAGTTTGGAACTGGCTTTATTTCCAGCCCTAAAAAGTTTCCCACTATAGGCACTGTTTCCTTTCAGTTGATATGGATTCATTCTGTTTCTTCCAAGAGTTTGAGAAGGAAAGTGTGGAGGCTGGGACATAGTTAGTCAGCGTCACCAGTTCATGTTTCTTTGTGGACCAGAAACATCATCTTTAGAAAGTGAAAGCACTTTCATAGAAAGTGTGCTCACATGTTTCATCACACTAACTGGCCATGGTGCAGATAATCTGCCTATTTCATTGGGTACACCCTAATCACTGAGACTTTGAACCATGTCCCATGCCAGGTATTAGAACCAAATGCCTTGTAGGTTATCCAAATTCAGCTTTGTAATTATTGCTACTGATCAGGCATGTTGAAAATTAGGGGCAAAACTGATTTCTCCTTTAAAGTAGAATAAAGACTTTTTTTTTTAAACCCAACAATCGTAATGGTTGGGAAAGCCTCAGAGGCAGAGCAGTTTTTATGAAGACTCACTGAATATCTTAGTTTTGTAGTGACTTTCTCTCTGTGGGTTTCATTTTGTTAATTCACCTTGATTTAAACAGAGACAAGGAGACAAGAGAAAGAAAAGCCAGTTGGTAGGAAACCTCTAAATCCTCTATTAGGTATTTGTTTCCATTTGACACAATACTCAGTTGGGAGTCTTCACAGTGTTATCAGGATTTTTTTAAGGGAAGAAAGATCTTGGTTAAATTTGGCAAAATTGAATAGGTCCAGGGGTTCCAGAAGCTTTGTGATGGCTTTTCAAGGCCTTACAAATATTTTAAAATATTACTTGGGGACCAAAACACACCCTTTGGCTGATGACCTGATTATCTTTACTGATATCCCTTTACTTTTATCCCTCTCTATTGCTCTCTGTATCAAACCCAAGAACCTAAAATTAAATGTCTGAGGCAGACATTTACCCCTCAGCCCTCAGGACCTGACTCCCAGGACTCATAGTGAAATGTGTTTTGTGTGTGTGTGTGTGTGTGTGTGTGTGTGTGTGTAAATTGAGTATGGTTGGTTCATAATATATTAGTTTCAGATGTATAGCATTGTGATTCAGTATTTTTGCAGATTGTACTCTATTATAAGTTATTATAAGATAGTGGCTATAATTCCCTAGGCCATACACTATATCCTTATTGACTATCTAGTTTGTGTATAGTAGTTTGTGTCTGTTAATCCTATATCCTTCATTTGTCCTTCTCCCCTGTGGTAATCACATGTTTGTTTTCTATATCTGAATCTGTTTCTGTTTTGCACATATGTTCATTTGTGTTATCTTTCAGATTCCACATATGAGTGATATACAGTATTTTGTCTTTCTCTTATTTCATGAAGCACAGTATTCTCTAGATTCATCCACTTTGCTGCAAATGGCAGAATTTTTACTTTAATAGCTGAATAGTTTTCTGTCTGGGCTTCTCTTGTGGCTCAGCTGGTAAAGAATCCACCTGCAATGCAGGAGACCTGGGTTTAATCCCCAAGCTGGGAAGATCCCCTGGAGAAGGGAAAGGCTACCCAATCCAATATTCTGGCCTGGACAATTCCATGGACTGTGTAGTCCATGAGGTCACAAAAAGTTAGACACAACTGAGCGACTTTCACATACACAGAATGTATGTGAATGCCACATCTTTGTCAGTTGATGGGCACTTAAGTTGTTTCTATGTCTTGACTGTAGTAAATAGTGCTGTTATGAACACTGGGGTGCATGTATGTTTTCAAATTAGTGTTTTCATTTTTTTCCAGAGATATACTCAGGAGTAGACTTACTGGATCATTTGGTAGTCCCCTATTTTTAGTTTTTTGAGGAACCTTCATACTGATTTCCATAGCAGCTGCACCAATTGTATTCCTACCAACAGTGTACAAGGGTTCCCTTTTCTACACATCCTTGCCAACATTTGTTATCTGTAGACTTTGTTGATGGCCATTCTGACAGGTGTGAGGTGATATCTCATTGTTTGGATTTGCATTTCTGATGATTAGTGATGTTCATCCTCTTTTCATGTGCCTATTAGCCATCTGTATGTCTTCTTTGGAAAAATGTCTAGTCAGGTCTTCTGCAGGGAAATGCAATTTGGATCATTAGGTAGTGAGGCCCATGGGCAAGAGAAATTGATTCCCCAACAAACTGGAGGGAGGCAATAGTATTTTGAAAATAGCAAATGGCTTTCGAAGGTACCTTCTTCAGGGAAGGAGTTATCCCCATCAAGAAGCTTTTATTAAGTGACTAATGGAGTCTGATGCTCCCAGGGCCCTCTTCCTGTGGGAACAATTCATTTTCTTTAACTACTTATCCCAGTAAGAATGTGTGTGGCCTGAACTTCAACCCTACTGAGCTCTTATATGACTGTGGCATTATTTACTGTAGGTATGTCAAGACACAAAAGGATTCCAACAATTAACACAGATGATGGCACAGTGGTTAGGAGACAAACTGCTGATTGGCTTCACTTGTTGGCTTTGGGTGTCCCCTGGCAATCAACTAAGCAGGTGATTAAATGACAGCTGTGCTGAGGCCGGGCCAGCCCTCTGTCCACAGGGCCAGTTATTCATTATCTGCAGGTGGTCATGCCTGAGTGAGTTAAAGTTACAGGTTATGGGCGGGTGGGGGTGGGGGTGAGAGTGACTTCCTACAGTCACCTTTGAGAGCCTGTGCTGCTTGGGGGAGGGGGGACCTGCAACAAAGAGCCTGTGCTATAGATTGAAATAAAACCACATTCTTGCCTGAGCAGTAGACTTCAGTGTTAAAGATCCTAGTAAGCGAGGGGTTTTCAAGTCACAATTCTGAGGTGGAAGAAATTGCACAATATAATTCTTAAGTGATTTACAATTTGCCTTTCAGGTAGGTTTTATTTCAGTTCTGCATGAAGCTGTGTCTCAGAGCTGCTCTTGGGAGCCACGGAGTCTTTGCTGGCTCCATTCTTCAGCTCCAGCCAGGTCTGGAGGAGGACCAAGAGACCAAGTGGCAGGACCTGGCCAGCCCACCTTGGGGCCTCCAAGAGCCAGTGGAATTATCTGTAGTGCTTAATGTCAAGTTAGCCAGGCATCTCGAGGCCTGGGAGCCCAGTTGACTGGGACTCCCAGCAGGAGTGATACAGCTGACTTGACAGTGCCTCCCTAGAGATACCCAGTTCCTACACTCTCTCTGGCCTCCTTACTTAGAGTTGTATTTTCCCAACTGTGGATTACGACCCACTGGTGAGTTGTGAAATTGATTGAGTGGTTTACAATAAATATTGCAAAAAAGTGAAATTGGTGAGAAGGTCAGGATTCTTCACAAGCATTAGACTGTTTCCTGAATGCCAGATGTTTGTTTACTGGTTAACCAGATAAAATAGATCCCTTTACTGGGGATCAAAAGTTCAAAGTCACTGGACTTTTCTTCTCGCAATGACTTGTTCCTCTAGAAGATCCCTACAACATATACCCCTCAGAAAGAAGGGTTGCCAGTCCCCCAGATTTGGGCACATTTCATCTACGTTTAAAGGAAAGAGACTAGTGAGAACACTAGTCAACCTGTCATTTTAAGGTTAATGTCCTTCTGGTGTCCTCTGAATTCAGAAGGGATGAAGGTTTCTGAGCAAGAGAATGATGGAAACAGGATTTGGGAACATCTCATTTGTTACTGCTGTATAGACAGGAAGAGTTGTTACAAACCATCCTAACACTTAGTGGCTAATTAAATTGGGCCCATTTTATTTTGCTGAGGAATTAGATGAGTTAAGAATCAGGACAGAGCACAGCAGTCATGGCTTGTCTCCATTCCTTAAAGTCAACCTTGGGCAGGAAGACTTGATGGCTGGAGGTAACCTGACCTCTGGGGATTGGAATCACCTACAGGGTCTTCATTTAAACATCTGTTACCCAACCAGACTTGGTGAAGGAATGTACAATGTTTATTACAGGACACCAAGCAAGGAGTCCAGGTCAGCTAGTGCTCAAAACACCAGATCTCCCAGAAGGGTTTCAGGAAAGAGTTTTTTTTTTTAAGGCAAGGTGGGGGGTTGGGACACAGGGACTGTGATCAGCTCGAGCACAATTCTGATTGGTTGATGGTGAGGTAATGGGGTGGTGTCACAGGATTTGATATCATCCAGTAGATCTGGACTACATGCTCATGATGATCAAGTAGTTAATTTCTTCCAATTGCTGGGGGGTTTAGCATCTGTTAAAAAAAAAAAAACAAAAACAAAAAACAGAAAATGTGCCTCAGATGCTGGTTATTATCTAAGTGCTTTAGGAAGAAGTTAAAGCAGAGGATATGGGGGAGGAGTCTATCCTTGGAAGGCCCCACAGGGTCCTAGCTCTGCTCTGTTACACATCAAGCGATTAATGTTCCCTGTCTGTGAAACCTCAGCTGAAGCTGTTAACCAGAGCACTGCACGGCAAACAGACTGTCAGAAAGCATTTAGCTAATTATTAGACAAAACAATGAAGGACATACTGCTGAAGGCCTCCTCTTGAACAGTCCCTACAAACAGAAAGATTCTGAAGCAAGAGATGGTGTCGACTTTCCCCTTCCAGAAAAGATCTACCCAGGCAGGGAACGGTGGCAGTCAAGGGGAGGGCAAGGGAGCAGAAGTAAAATGGTTATGTTTCAAAATGGAAGGTAAAAGAAATGGGGGACTTGGCCAGCTAATAAGAAAGGATATCCGGTTTTGAAAAACAGACAGGCAGTCATGCAAATGAAGCTTTCAAATGAAGCTTTCAGAGACAATTTGGTAGGAAATGGGATCCTATTACAAGATTACCAAACAGTGTTCACTCTCCCAGACTGGAATAATCCTCTTAATCTAGCTGCATTCATTTGGATAATCTGCAAAATCATGTTTGTGGACTTTTAACAATGGCAGAGACAATTCCTGGAGACTCTGATGTTGACAGATCTCTAAAGCTAGTCATTAACTTGAGCTGGCCAGAGTGGTGGCCACTAAGAGCTAGGAATGTCTTGGGTCCTGCTGTCAGGTAGAGTGGAGGGGAAGGGGCAGAAGGCCATTTGTAGGCTCCCTGAGAGGACTGGACACAAAACTCACCAGTATTTTTGCACTGTTTTGGTATCTTGACACATAGGGCCCTCCTATGTAACTAAGTCAGTAATACTTCAGGGACTCTCTCAACCTTCCTGAGGTGCTACACCCCTTTCCCCAGCTACTTCTGTGCTCCCCTTGGGCCCTGGTAGAGGCATCACATCACCTACTGTATCCCCAGTGAGGATCACTGGGCTGCCTCTCCCCTGGCCTTCCCCTAAATCCCCATTTCCTCCTTTTGATCTCAGGTGGCCTTGGCCTGCAGAGGCTTGAAGCAGGATTTTGGTTCTGTAGTCAGACGTTGAAGTCAAGCCAGCAGGGAGAGTTCTGAATCCTAGCCACTAGACCTCTAGGGACCAGTGGCCAGTAACAAGATCCTGGGCTGTCAACTCTATAGAAATGAATCTCACAAAGGGATGGAAAGTAGTGAAACAAGTAAAGTATTTTTTAGGAAGAAAGTGTAGAGGTGGATAGACACACGGTGAACTCAGAGAATCACACCCTCGTGGAATTTTGAATCACTTATACGGGGCATTTCCTCTGGGTTTCCTTTGGCTACTCATCTTGCTTTGCCTGGTTCTGAATTTATCTCAGGGCCCTCCCCTGTGTTCATGTGTCAAGATGGATTCTAGAGAAGAGGCCTCTGAGCAGGTTGATAGCAGTTACCATGAGATGATGCCACCTCCTTTTTGACCTTGGAGGAGCCTTTCTTGTGTATGTATAGTCAAGAAGGTCTCCTTGACTTCAAGAATGAGGAATATGTGGTCTCTTACTTGGGCAGGCTCAGCTTCTCCTTCCTGTGATTGTCTTCTCCTTGGAGTATCTGTCCACAGGAGACAAACTCCAGCTGCTCAGCCAGGAGCCCATCTAACTCCTGCCTCACTTTTTCCTCCAGGAACTTTCTGGCTCTCCTATGGCCTCTGGAGAGAAGTCACCCCACTTGCAGGAGTCCCTGCGCCTCGTGAAGCAGCCCCTGTGTGGCTAAGGCAGAGCTGGCAGCCAAGGCCACAGAAATCAAAGCGCAGGGATTTATCCCTTCCACGCCTTCTGGTAATTGATATGAGCTGCACTCACACAAGCTTCCTAAAGTTGCTGATTTGCATCTAAGGACCTGGCGGGCGGTGCCAGGCTGCATCCCTGGACACCACCACAAGTGCCATCCATGCTCCAGGGAGGGCCGTCTCTCCCTCCCTGTCTCCCTGTTCTCTTTCCCTTCCCTCTGCTGTGTAGAACACCAGCTGGAGCAGGATGATAGACACACAGGACAAGTGTGGAGCCCTTTGCTAGGGTCCACAGAGGCCTGGATTTGACAATTCATTTCAGGGCACGATCAAGACACAACCTCTGTCCTCCTAGATCCCACCAGGTGGGGGCTCCAGAGTTGGACTTACTTTAGTTGCTTTTATTTTGGGGTGGAGGAGGGGGCAGAAGAGCAAAATCTGGCTCCTCAGTGGGTTGTATTTTTTTTTTTCTTTTAATGACCATCTCAGAGGGACCAATTCCACTGTGAATCTTCATTAACACACCCATGAGTGCTCTCTGATTCATGGCTGCTGCCACCGGTGGGAAACCATAACCTCCGCTGTGAGAGCAGATCAGCTCTAGTAAATGCATATGTTAATATCGTTGATGGAGCGTTGCATGTTCCTCTAAGAAAGACGGTAACATATCAGTGCTGTCTATGTCAATGCTTAAAAAAAAATAGAGTGGAGAGAACAACAAAAAACACAGCCTTTCATTTGCATCATTTATAGTCAGTATTTAATAGATGGGAGCAGTTTGTTGGTCATTCCAGCCATGCCACCTGGACCCCTGTGCCCTGCGTTATTCAGTGAGCTCCTTGGCAGAATCTTCCAGTGTGGAGGCAGACTAGCGCATCTGAGTTTGGAAGGGCATGCTGGCTTCCTGAAGGGGTGCTCTTGGCCTGTCATTTCCTCTTTAGGACAAACTTGATATGCCATCTACCGTCTGCCATATTGGTGGCACTCCGGAGGATTACCCAGTTGAGGCACCGTATAGGGGCTCCCTGGAAGTTTTGCATGGCATCAAACAATTTAGCAACTTTAGCCCCTGCTGTCTTGGATAGAGATCAATCAGTTTGTTTCCCCTGCAAAGCTGCTGGAATTGGCCTGACAAGCATCATATTCCATATTTAACCTACAAGGTGATCAAGCTTATTCTAGAGGAACTAATTCAGACCTCTGTTGCATGGTACATAGAATGCTGGGTCTTGGAATGAATGTGGTACCAACTGAAAGTGTAGATTTGTGACCACTCTATGAGATTTCTTGATTCATTTCTTCTCCCTGGCTTAAGCTGACTTGAGGCAGTATTTCTATCTTCTTCAGGAAAAAGTGGTTAGTTTAGTTCTTTAGACTTTAAGTTACTGCCCATCAGGAGGACAGGAAATCTCTTTGGCATGATTAACTGGTTGCAGTGGAAAATGAGACTTTAAAATTTGGGCATCTTTCATCTGATTTTCTGGTGTTTGCAGTGCTAAACAGCAGTTCAGATGAGTGAATTTAAAGATCTGATTGGCTTTGTTAAAGACTGAATCAGGCAGCATCTCTTTCAGCAACAGAGAGGAGCTTTGCTGAGCTGTAGAAAAGGAAAGATTTTAAAGATAGAAAGGAGACAGAAAAAGGAAATTATTATCAAAGAATGCATTGTTTCAGGCAAGGTCACCCTAAGGGGATGGAAGGGCCATCAGCAGATTGCCTCGCTAGTGCTGACCAGGTAATTCCAGATTGACTGGTTAAAGGTTATATCCTGGAATGGAAAGTGAGACTTCAATTAGATTAGGTATTAAGTCTTAGTTTGCTGACATGGGGCTTAGCACAAGTGACTCCATTTTGGCCCTATTTCTTTTTAACAGTTACCCCTTTTGATCAGACTCTCAGCTTAACCGAGAGATGTGACCAGAATTTAAGTCATTAGCGGCACTCTCAACTATTACTCTAGTTTTGCGGCTTTTACTGATCCTCTGTGTGACATTCACAGATCATGAGGTTTTTTGCCGAGTCTCTGATATTCACAGGGTCATGACTTTGGGTCTATAATTTTTTTTAAGTCAGTCTTTCTCTTCATTCCTTTACTGATGTTCCATTCTTAGGGAGGTCATTTGTTGCTGGTTAGTGGCTATGGAGACACATTTAAAGCTTTTTGAGAGAATAGAATGTACCAAGGAGACCACTATTATTATTAGCAGGATAATTTCTAGTGTCTGCACTTTGGAGCCATGGTCCCTAAGACCCAAATTAAAATCAAGTAAGTCAAACAAAGACCCCACAGAAGGGGTCACTTTTTAAGCCAAAGGGCTTGTTCAGTGATCTTACGCAGCTGAGTTTCAACTTCCCTAGAAGTGTTATCCAAGGTACAATAAGTAGTGTTGGTCACAGCACAAATTCCTCCTTGCTCAGCGAAAAGGTCTGTCATATTACCAAGAATAGCTTAGGCCAGAGAGTTGATGGATTTTTGTAGGGAGTTACTGCCTTAGCAGATTTCACAACACTTTCAAGAGTTCAGGGGAGACTCTTGATCATAGCCTTGTGTACATTAACTCCTACCTGGGGCCGTAGGACCTTGTTAGAAGAAGCAAATCAGAATTGTGAGTGCTTCCTAGTAATTCATTTGAATCTGCAACTTAGGACTGGAAAGCTAATAGCCATAGAGGCCAGTTAAATCTTAAAGGTCTGTAGGCCACACAGGCAGTTTTATCTGATTACCCACCCTCCTTTGTGTCCCTTTTTTTTGTGTGTAGAGCTTAGATGCAGAGTTCCCCGGGTTTGGGATTATTAACCTGAGATGAGACTGATCAGAGTTTTGGGGTGGAAGTTTGAAATGTGACCCCCCGCCTTTTCCTTAGCAATAAACTAAAAAAAAAAAAGAATTATAAACCCAAATTTATAAAACTAAAAAATAATTATAGACCCAGTTTCCTGGGAGATAGGGATAATGGTATTATCTTTTTAGACTGATGCCAGAGTAAAGGAAAGAGAAGAGGAAAAGGTTTCATAGTTAAAGTATGAAGTCTTCATCTGATGTCTTGGGAGGGAAACAATATACCTCAATGTCAGCTACTTTCTTTCCTGGTCAGTTTGGTTTGGGGGTCTCCAGCACCTGCACAGGACCAGGTGTCAGGTGGAACCGTCTTCAGCTGTGATGTGTGTCCCTGAAGTTTCACTGCCATCTGGATAGTGAGGCAGACCTGAGATAGTCCCTTCCAAAGAGATTCAAGAGCAGTCTTTGCACTTAGTGATTCCAAATCAAAAGAGTGGGAGAAAATTGGAAGCATGAGTTTGGAGAGTTGTAGCCAGATAATTTGGAGAAGGCAATGGCACTCCACTCCAGTACTCTTGCCTGGAAAATCCCATGGACGGAGGAGCCTGGTAGGCTGCAGTTCATGGGGTTGCTAAGAGTAGGACACGACTGAGGGACTTCACTTTGACTTTTCACTTTCATGCATTGGATAAAAAAAAAAAGAATTATAAACCCAAATTTATAAAACTAAAAAATAATTATAGACCCAGTTTCCTGGGAGATAGGGATAATGGTATTATCTTTTTAGACTGATGCCAGAGTAAAGGAAAGAGAAGAGGAAAAGGTTTCATAGTTAAAGTATGAAGTCTTCATCTGATGTCTTGGGAGGGAAACAATATACCTCAATGTCAGCTACTTTCTTTCCTGGTCAGTTTGGTTTGGGGGTCTCCAGCACCTGCACAGGACCAGGTGTCAGGTGGAACCGTCTTCAGCTGTGATGTGTGTCCCTGAAGTTTCACTGCCATCTGGATAGTGAGGCAGACCTGAGATAGTCCCTTCCAAAGAGATTCAAGAACAGTCTTTGCACTTAGTGATTCCAAATCAAAAGAGTGGGAGAAAATTGGAAGCATGAGTTTGGAGAGTTGTAGCCAGATAATTTGGAGAAGGCAATGGCACTCCACTCCAGTACTCTTGCCTGGAAAATCCCATGGACGGAGGAGCCTGGTAGGCTGCAGTTCATGGGGTTGCTAAGAGTAGGACACGACTGAGGGACTTCACTTTGACTTTTCACTTTCATGCATTGGAGAAGGAAATGGCAACCCACTTCAGTATTCTTGCCTAGAGAATCCCAGGGATGGGGGAGCCTGGTGGGCTGCTGTCTATGGGGTTGCACAGAGTCAGACACCACTGAAGCTACTTAGCAGCAGCAGCAGCAGCAGCCGCCGCCAGATAATTGAGGATATTAGAAGAATTCAGGATCCAGTCTAGTTGACAGATATATGACAACACCTCAAAGGTAATAGAATCAGAATCTACAAAAGTGCCAACACAATTTTTATCTCTATAATCACCCCCATTTTTCCAAGGATAATCACTGTAAAACAAATTTGTTTGCATGAAACTTGACTTGATTATTTATTTATTTTCTTTTTTTTAAACTTTTTTTTACTTTATTCTACTATTTATTTTTTAATATGAATTTATTCATTTTAATTAGAGGTTAATTACTTTACAATATTGTATTGGTTTTGCCATACATTGACTTGGATCTGCCACAGGTATACGTGTGTTCCCCATCTTGAACCCCCTCCCTCTTCCTTCCTTGTACATCTCTCTGAGTCGTCCAAATGCACCAGCCCCAAGCATCCAGGATCATGCATGGAACCTGGACTGGCGATTCATTTCATATATGATTATTATACTTGTTTCAATGCCATTCTCCTAAATCATCCCACCCTCACCCTTTCCCACAGAGTCCAGAAGACTGTTCTATACATCTGTGTCTCTTTTGCTGTCTCACATACAGGATTATTACCTTCTTTCTAAATTCCA